>CAUYLG010019280.1:0-53791 GCA_963573385.1 Cacajao melanocephalus | reverse complement strand
TTCTGGGGTACATGTGCAGATCATGCAGGATTGTTGCATGTGTATTTTGTTTTGAGGCGGAAAACCTCATGACAAAGTATGGCATTGTTAGCATGTGGAAGAGTAGATGTTTCAAAATATGAAAACACTTTGAGGTTATATGTTTAAATATAATTTAAGCTATGGATGCCGTATATATTTTTTAAATTTTGTTAGAAGCATTTTTTTAGATATAATTTTTTTCTTAATACGTAATAACTTTCTAATAATTTTGTTAACAGTGGAAAGCCTAAGGAACGTTACCCACCCAACGTGGCTCCTCTCTGTGTTTCTTATAAGAACATGAAAAGAAGCTCTTCACAAATGTCATTGGATACCATTTCACTTGACAGCATGATATTGGAAGAACAGTTGTTAGAAAGTGATGGAAGTGATAGCCATATGTTTTTGGAAAAAGGTAAAGTGATAAGGTTTAAGAATTTATATTACATACATATACCTTAGGAGAAAAGGGATGCTTTTAGTTATATTCAATGATTGTTAACTGTACCCATGCTTTTTAAAGTTATTGAACATAACTAAAAATAACTGAATATTTTTAGTTATATTCAATAATTGTTATTGAATTGTTAATTGTTAATATTTAGTTATTTTTAGTTAAATTCAGTAATTGTTCATTATAGCCCCCCAAAAGACTTATTTATATATACATGGACTATATAAGAGTACCTAACTTTCTTCTAATGGTTGTTCCACTGTTTCTTTTAACCAGATACTCCTGCCTCTCTATGACCGACATCCAGCAATTATTTATATCCAGTCATTTAGACCATAAGGCAGCCAACATTAAGGCTACCAGCCTCTATTACAGAGACTCTTATATTTGGAAATTTGATTAGGTGGGCTTAATTTGCATGGTGAATTCTGCTGATTTACAAAATCAGGATTCTTTCACATACATGATAGTATATGGTAGAACTACATGATTTCTCCTGATTTCTATCAGTGCTCCAGTAAAGACTGCTAGGAATGACTTAAAAGGTGTTAGTTGCATCTTCCTCACTAAAGCATTAGGGAGTTTGTGAACAGGAATTAGAAGTATGGACATAGTCAGAAAGTAGTTGCTGCAGACACAAAAACATAGGAGACCAGTGGCAAATATGAATTACTTTCTTTTTTCTTTTTTTTCTTTTTTTTTTTGAGAGGGAGCCTCACTCTGTCGCCCAGCCTGGGGTGCAGTATTGTGATCTCAGCTCACTGCAACTTCTGCCTCCTGGGTTCAAGCAATTCTCCTGCCTCAGACTCCTGAGTAGTTGGGATTGCAGGCATGTACCACCATGCCCAGCTAATTTTGTACTTTTACTAGAGATGGGGTTTTGCCATGTTGGCCAGGCTGGTCTCGAGCTCCTGACCTCAAATGATCTATGTGCCTTGGTGTCCCAAAATGCTGGGAGTACAGACATGAGCCACCACACCTGGCCTCAATTACTTTCTATTTGAAAGGAAATAAGCCTATTCATTTAGTTGAAAAGTTTAGATCATTAGTAATATAATTATTATAGCAAGTATGTAATAAGTAATAATATAACATAACAGGTATTACTAATATAAGTACCATAATAGTAGCTACCATTTATTGCCAGGCACTGTCTGTTTTGTTCTGCTATCACAGAATACCACAGACTGGGTAATTTATAAAGAACAGAAGTTTATTTCTTACAGTTCTGGAGGCTGGGAAGTCCAAGATCAAACCTCATCAAATTGTAAAGGTTGCATCCTCTTGAGGGCAAGAGAAGCTGCCTGAAGCCTCTTTTGTAAGGGTCTTAATCTCTTTGCGTAGGGGCATGCTCTCATGGGCTGATCACCTGTTAAATGCCCCACCTCTTAGTACTATCACTTTGGTAACACATGAATTTTGAAGAGATACATTCAAACCATTGCAGGTGCTTAATTAATTCACTTCTTTTAATTTGAATTACAACCCTGTAATAATAGAAGCTAATATTTATTGAGCATTTACTTTGTGTTGATACCATTCTATATGCTTTGTATATGTATTAATGCATTTAATCCTCACAACAATTTTATTAGTAGTATACTGTTATCTTCAGAGAGAGGTTAAATAACTAACTCAAAGTAACACAGCTAGTTAGTGGTTTGAATTCAGGTGTTCTGGCTCTAGAGCCTACTGTCTACTATGTACCAAATTGCTTCAACCCTATGAGGTATAAGTGCTTATTCTTATCCATCTTTTACAGATAAGGAAACTGAGGCTCCTAAATTTAGTTTGAGTAGTTTTCCTATAGTCATATTACTGTACACAGAGCTGGGATTGTCTTTCTTGTTTGTTATTCTTATTTTTTTGAGATGTAGTTTCATTCTTGTTGCCTAGGCTAGAGTGCAATGGCAGGATATTGGCTAACTTGCAACCTCCACCTAACTGCAACCTACACCTGGATTCAAGTAGTTCTCCTGCCTCAGCCTCCCAAGTAGCTGGGATTACAGGCACTGGCACCATGCCCAGCTAATTTTTATATTTTTAGTAGAGACGAACTTTCACCATATTGGCCACATTAGTCTCAAATTCTTCCTGGTCTCAGGTGATCCTCCCATCTTGGCCTCCCAAATTGCTGGGATTACAGGTGTGAGCCACCATGCCTGGCCTCTCGTTTGTTATTCTAAGCTAATATTTACTAGGGACTTACTATAGCAGTTATTCTTTTAAGTATCTTACATGTATTTAATCTTCAAATAAATTGAGGTAGGAACTATTATCTTCATTTTAAAGGTGAGACAAACAAAGCCTAGGTAGATGAGCAGCTTGCCCAAGGTTACACAGCTAGTAAATGGTAGAGTTTAGCATTTGAACCCAGTTGGTCAGACTTCAAAGTCTGAACTCTTCTATCTGAGGCAAACACATCTTCTTAAAACAAAATATACCCTTTACACAAGTCAGAGAAAAATCTCTCTACTAGATCTCAGTTTTCTTTATCTTGGTGGGAGACACTAGACAGTTTACCTTATATGATAGATGATATTTAATAACAACAATAGCAAACATTTGTTGAACCACCCCTAGTCATGCTGCCAAGTGCTGTAAAATATATTAATTTAATCATTAAGACCATTATATGAGGTAGTTATTATTATTGATCACTTTTCTATAGATTTAGAAACTAAAGCTTAGAGAAATAAGGTATTTTGTCCAACAGTTATAGCCAGGAAGTAGTAAGAGGCAGATTTGTCAGCTAGCCTGACTGAAGAGCCCAAGTTTTTAACCAACCATTAAGCTATTCTAGCTCCCCAGACTTGGGGAATGTGTACTGTACATGAATAAAAATTCTCAGTCTAACTCTGTTACAATTCATAGCAATCTTCTTTCCAGCATATCACATGAATGTAGAAGAGGTACTGATAAGAGTCATGAAAATCTATTCTAGATTTGCAGATAGCTCTAGTTCCCCTGGGCCCCCTTTCTGGCTTAAAATCCTACCTTAACAGAGGATTTTTGTCCTGTAATCAAAATATACTTCAAAAACAGTGTTCTTGTGGCACATAACCCTACTTAATCTCAAATCATCAGTGATTTTATTATTTCTAATAATTAATAATAAGTAAAAGTGACTACCAGTCAATGTGGAAAATACAACTACAATTTGGAAAGTAAAATCACCAGAAAGTCTCACATTCACAAGATGTCAACTGTTATTTTATGAATTTATATATGTACCCATATATTTGTATATTTGCTGTCATATTACATGTTTGGTTTGTAGCCTGCTTTTTATCTTCTGTAAGTATTCTCTAATATTATTTAAACTCCTTTGAAAATATTTTTGAGCTTATATAAAATTGTTTTAAGAATGTACCATGGCCTTTTAAACATTTCCCTGATGTTGGATGTTTAGATTGTTTATAATTTATCAGTTATAAAAGTGCTGTAATTATATTATTGTTCACAAATTTTTGTCTAAATTTTTGATGACTATCTTTGAATAGATTCCAGCAGTACACTGTTTTTAGGATCTTAAAAAGTGTGGACTTTGTAACATTTTAATGACATACATTCCTGGTTCTTTTGAACAGTTACTCAGGGTCATTAATTTTCATTGGAAGGAGACTCTGGCATTTTGTTTTAATTTTATAAGAAATATATGAATATTCTCTGATTTTAAAAAGGAGAATAGGGTGATACTAAGGTGACACCTTCAATTTTTACTCTAGGCATTTCCATATTATCTGGTTTATCTGCTTTTACCATCCACTTTTGGTATATATACTTCCAGGCCTTTATCTATGTATTTCTATATATGTGTGGGGGTGTGTGTCAGATATATACACAAGTATATGTATACAAAAAGATATGTATGTGTATATGTGCATGTATACATATTTGTGAATGTACGTACATATTTATGAACGCACAGACATACAGCTGGACCATCAGCCTACCTCTGGTCCTTAACTAGTCTTTCCACATCTCTTCGTGTCCATTTGCAGTTCATTCTTTATTCTATAGCCAAAATACTCTTTTTTTTTTTTTTTGAGACCGAGTCTCACTCTGTCACTTGGGTTGGACTGCAATAATGCAATGTCAGCTCACTGCAACCTCCGCCTGCTATATTCAAGCAATTCTCCTGCCTCCTCAGCTCCCCAAATAGCTGGGATTACAGGTGTGTGCCACCACACCTGGCTAATTTTTGTATTTTTAGTAGAGACGAGGTTTCACCATGTTGGCCAGGCTGGTCTCAAACTTCTGACCTCAGGTGATCTGCCCACCTTGGCCTCCCAAAGTGTTGGGATTACAGCTGTGAGCCACTATGCCCTGCCAGGCAAAATAGTCTTTTAAAAAACACAAGTTTCATCCTAACATTTACCACTGTATTGCTGATAACTTATCATTGCTATAAGGCTATTAAGTTAAAAATTCTTAACATTACTGACAATGCTCTGTGTGATGTGGCTCCAGCTTACTTTTTCTGATGTTTTCCCATGTGCTCATTATACTTCACATGGATCATAGTTTACTTCAGTCTTTCTGTCACTTTCTTTACTGTGATAAGCTTTTCCATCTCAGTTTGTTGTACCTGTTCCTAGAATGCTCTTTTTCTTTCTGTTTATTTCATTGTTTTTGATTTTAATTAGAGTAGTTAAGGACAATTCTTTTGGCTTCATTTTTCCCACCCATTTTATCCAGTCAGTGTTTTTCAGCATGTCTTTTTGCTCTCTTTAGAATTATTCTTTTCCACGTAAATTAAAAAAACATTTTGTTTTAAATTTTTTAAAAGGGGCCAGGCGCAATGGCTCACGCCTGTAATCCCAGCACCTTGGCAGGCCAAGGCAGGCAGATCACTGGAGGTCAGGAGTTTGAGACCAGCCTGGTCAACTTGGTGAAACCCCATCTCTACTAAAACTAGAAAAATTAGCCGAGCGTGGTGGTGCGTGCCTGTAATCCCAGATAGTTGGGAGGCTGAGGCAGGTGGAGGTTGCAGTGAGCTGAGATCACGTCATTGCACTCTAGTCTGGGCGATGGAGCGAGACTCTGTCTCAAAAAAAAATTTTTTTTAGGGCATTTTTTTTTTTTTTTTGAGATGGGGTCTCACTCTGTCACCCAAGCTAGAGTGCAGTGCAGTGGTGCTATCTTGGCTCACTGCAATCTCTACCTCCCAGGCTCAAGTGATCCTCTGCCTCAGCCTCCCGAGGCACAGGGGAGTGCCACTGTGTCTGGCTAATTTTTGTATTTTTGGTAGAGATGGGGCTTTGCTGTGTTGCCCTGGCTGGTCTTGAACTCCTGGGCTCAAGTGATCCTCTCACCAAAGTGCTGGGATTATAGGCGTGAGCCACCACACCCAGCCTTTGTTCACTTTAGTGGAAATATTATTTTATCAGAGAGATGTCTTCTTAGCCTCGACGATGTTAGGAATCCCCCATGAAATGCTTTTATTAGCCCCTCATACTACAACTGTATTTACAGGTATCTTTTCTGGGCCATTTATTTAAGAATTTATTGAGCACCTACCACATTGCCAAGCACTAGTTTAGAAGCTGATAATAAAGTAGTAAATATAATAATAAATTAAGACCTATGTTTTATAGGTCTTTAGGTTTTCTTATCTGATTTTTCTATTAATTCATTTTCATGTCATTTTTAAAAAGTATTGATCTGTGATGGCTACAAAATGTTTTAAAAATTGTTTTTTACCACAGATAGTTTGAGAAATGTTGAATTATAGCACATTCATTGTTTGCTAACTAATCACAATCTAATTTTTCTTGGTCCATTTTTTTAAAGGAGGCAGTGCTTGAGTAAGAGTTGATAGTCCATTTTTGTTAAATAAGCATGCAATGTTAGATCATGTGCAAAACTGACTTTAATTTATTAATTTACTTTTGTATTATTTTAGGAAATAAAAAGAACTCAACTACAAATTACCAGAGCACAGCAGAAAGTGTGAATGCCAGTGCAAACTTACAGAATTATGGTGAAACTTCTCCAGATGCCATCAGTACAAATTCAGAGTGTACTCAAGAAAATCATGATGACCTGGTAGTAATCATTTGAGAGAGATTCTATGAAGAAAAATGCCACCAACTTTATTTCATATTTGATATGTACATATTTTGAGACACTCATATAAAATGAATTCTTAGATGGTGGGCAATTCATTTTGCTCCTTTTATTCTTGAAAATGCTTCCCTCTTAATCGTTTTTCCTTTGGTTTTACTTTTCTAAATTTGTTTTATCCATATTGAGGAGTGGAGGCTCTTTCTTTTTTCTGTCTTGCATTTTATGTTTTATTTTTATTTTTATTTTTTTAGAGACAGGATCTCACTCTGTTGCCCAGGCTGGAGTGCAGAGATGTGTCCATAGCTCACTGCAACCTTGAACTCCTGGGCTTAGTGATCTTCCTACCTCAGCCTCCCAAGTAGCTGGGACTATAGGCACACACCACCACACCTGGCTGTTTTAAATTTTTTTGTAGATATGGGGGGTCTCACTGTGTTGCCCAAGCTAGTGATTTCTCTTAAGCCCTCCTGATGCAGTGAAATATTCTTATGGAAGACTTGAAAAAGATATTATGTCTAACTTTTAATGAAAATCATTTTACAATCCTTATGACCTAATTTTTTTTTAAATAAATGAAAGAAAAGATTTTCACTATAATCTAACAACCGTGTCCTGTATGTCACAAGTATATTTTTGGTCTGGAAGGTCACAATTATATTTTTAGAGGGTAATGGTAGTTTTCCTATATTATTTCTTAAATTTTGTTTTGAACTGCTTGGCATACTAATATCATTTATGCAATCATTAATAGATGTCCGTTGTGGTGTTTAAAATTGCTGGTGTTAATGGGGAAATTGACATCCGAGGGGAAGATACAGAAATTTGTCTTCAAGTGAACCAGGTGACACCAGACCAATTAGGCAATATCAGTCTGCGGCATTTCCTTTGTAATCGTCCAGTTGGTAAGATTTTTTTTTTAATTACTTTTCATATACAGTGTTTAATATGTTTTAACTTTTATCTTTTACATATGTCTCATCAGGAGTCCTATCTTGACTATAATTGAATTCAAGGAAAATTACATTTATTTATAATTATAATAATAACTATTTGTAGTTTGTGGTTGTTTTTTCTATAGTATGTGGTGCTTCAACAGGAAGACATGACATAATAGTTCCATGGCATAAGGGGTAGTAGGGAGGAATGACCTTGACTAAGAAAGTTTTTGTTTTATTTTGTCTCCGAAAAAACTCTTTTTGTTTGAAATTATTTCTGGCTTTACTCCATGGAATGAGAATGTGTGTGTGTGTAGATCTAGATAGATAAAAAGGCAAAATAAAATCACATTATCCAGGTTATTTGTTGGCAAGTTCTCTTGTTCAGCAAGTTCACTCTTGTTTTTCTTGACATGGGAAAGAACACTAACCATTACCAATTTGTGACTGTTTCTTTTACCTTCTATTTTAAAAAATAAAAATATGTGAATTTTGAAATACTTAAATAATTCTTTGGAGTTACATTTGAACTGTTGTATTATTTTCTGGAGTGTTAATAAGTAGTAATAACTAAGTATAATTCTGTACCTGGAATGGAAGTTTTAAGAGCAGCTCTCCACCTGAAATTATGAATGGAGACCTATCCTTGGTATAAATAAATACACACATCTTTAATTTCTTGCAACTCTTCCCCTTTCACAAATATGCATATATTTGACCTGTTTAAGACTAGTCATACCCATGCTGAAGAAAAATAAAATACCTTTTCATTATGAATTTTTAAAAATCTATCATGAATTGATACAGCAGTCTTCTTATGGGAACCCATGGGATAAATAACTTTCATACTTCAAAACTGAAACTGCTTTGCCTTTCCAGAACGAGTTTGTTTTTATCTTATGGTTTATATGAGTTGTGAAACTGATCATATTTTTATCTTTTTTGCTAGGGAGCTCATTTTTGGTCCACCTTTTGGTATAGGAATTTAAATAATGCATTTTGGGTTACTAACCTTACCAACTACCTTTCCCTTTTCCCTTCCATCCTTTTTTCCTTGTCTTCTCATTTTTTATCAGATTATACCATGTGCATATTGCCTCTTACACATTTTGGAACCAAGTAACATAAAATAAATAAGCAAAATAGTTACCATGAGTATGAGTTCACAAGTAATTTACTTCAGTGATTTCACTAGGAACTTGTATTTTTTAAGTTAGATATCCTATTGGAGCTTCATTGGAATTTTAAAATTTGTTTTTAAATTGTGTGTTTATACCTCTCTACGCCATCTATAAATTTTTGAGGGGGACAGGGTCCAGGCATAAGTAGTTTTACATACCCACACATAACACACACACACTCTTCCCTTATTATAATTTCAGTTTTTGGTTTGCCTTCTAATAGAAACAATTTAATGAGGTCTTCTCTGTTTATTTTTCTGTTATTTAAGGCGCCAGTTTTATGAGGAAACTGCAAAACCTCAGGCTTTTGTTGCTTCTTGAGAAATGGCGTAAAAGTCACTTTAAATATCTAACTTATTTCTGCATCACAGCCACCATTTGAATGTATAGTTAGGTATACAATCAAACACACACTAAGTATCTGAGGTATGTATCACACCAGCTATATCATGACATGTTTTTCTTGTTATCAAAAAAACAGAAAATATAGAAAAATCAACATTATTGTAGGAGAAAGTTGCCTTAAAATATTGGAATTAGTGGGTGTATGTATATTGTATATGTACTATAGAATATCATTTAAACTAGGGGTAAATAGTAAAACTAGTATTATTTTAAGGTACTACATGACACATAATAGTAATATTATTGAACAGTGCTACAAACATTTTTATATGTTCATCTTCCTTAGGTTCCGATCAGAAAGCTGTAATTCATTCCAAATCCTCTCCTGAGATTTCTCTGAGGTTTGAAAGTGGGCCTGGTGCTGTAATACACTCTTCACTTGCAGAAAAAAATGGATTTCTGCAATGCCACATAGAAAACTTCAGCACTGAGTTTCTTACTTCTTCCCTTTTGAATATTCAACATTTTTTGGAAGATGAAACTGTTGCAACAGTAATGCCAATGAAGATACAAGTTTCTAACACAAAAATAAATTTAAAAGTATGTTAATAAATAATTTTATATTGTCATGTTCCTTTTACCTACCTGGACTTTCATTCATGTCTAAGAATGTGCCTTCTCTATAATTTATGTTCTATCAGCATTTATTAAAACAATTTTGTTTGTCTTTTTTGGTAAATGACGTAGAGGTCTTTTTTGGAAATTAGGAAATGTCAAAATATAACAGGCAGTTTTCTCACTGTATCAGCTGAAACATATAAAGATACATGTTTTGTCTTTAACTCATTAAAAACATGACTGGCTAGAGTAACATAGCAATGTTCTTTTTCTTTCCTGTAGGATGACAGTCCCCGGAGTAATACAGTATCCCTTGAACCAACTCCTGTAACTGTACATATTGATCATCTTGTGGTAGAGAGAAATGATGATGGCTCTTTTCATATTAGAGGTATATATGAGAAACCATTTATTTATTTATTTGTTTGTTTGTTTGTTTGCTTGTTGGTTTGACAGAGTTTTGGCTCTTGTCACCCAGGCTGGAGTGCAATGGGATGTGATCTTGGCTCACTGCAACCTCCACATCCCTGGTTCAAGCTATTCTCTTGCCTCAGCCTCCTGAGTAGCTGGGATTACAGGTGCCCATCACCACACCTGGCTAATTTTTGTATTTTTAGTAGAGACGGGGTTTCACCATGTTGGCCAGGCTGGTCTCAAACTCCTGATCTCAGGTGATCCACCTGCCTCGGCCTCCCAAAGTGCTGGGATTACAGGCATGAGCCACCATACCCAGCCAATGAAAAGCCATTTAAGTGAACACCTCAGATTTTGAAGTTAAATTATTTACATACTGATTGTTTCTTTTCACTCATTAATTTTATATGTATGTACATATGCAGTAGTGGAAGATTGAGGGACATCTTCAGTACATTGTAATAAAATATTATCTATATATGTACGGGCCTCTACCCGTACCCATATATGGGAAAAAACCTCATATATGGTTGGCTTAGTACCTGTTGTACACACGTTTTGAATGTCGTAAAAAGTGAGAGAGGCCTTCAAGGTCTTACACATCTCTTGATCTTACTCATGTCTCTCAGTTGATCTTTCTTAGCTTTATTTCCTACTTATACTTCTTATAATGGAACTTACCTTGCACTTCTCCATCTCTGTGTTCTTACTTGCCTTGTTATTTCTCTTTGGAATTGCTCATCGCTATGTGGATTTCATTCTCCTCTCAGTGTTGTCTCAAGTTTCTTCTTTATACTCTGATGTATAGTGACACTTTCTTTATACTCTGATGTGAGTTATTGCACTTCTTTTGGACTTTTCTGTGCATTACTTATAGTGTATTGTCTATATACTTAGTTTACATTCAATGTTTGTATCTCCACTCTATTAAGGTCTGTGTCTTATAAGGTGGTATGGGGTAGTGGAAAGAGTGTGAGTAGACTTAGATGTTTTGGGCTTCACTATTATAGCTAATTGAAGGACTGATATATGCATCTGTTTCATTTCCTATCAAAAACCTCATTAAATGACAGAAAACATACACTGAAGAATAAAGTCATTAACAGTGCTACAAAAGAAAGGAGAGGACAATTGCAGATGTGGGAACAGTTTGTGGGAGACTCTTAAAGAGTCTTCTCCTCTGTAGTTTGGGAACAACTGGAGACAGACATAGGAGAAAGGCCGACAGAGATCAAAACTGTAGCTTTGTTACTGATAAAAGCTCAGGTGGAGAGAATAGCTTAGGTATCTGAGAAGACGGGCTTGCTGCATAGCTCTCTTTCCCAAATGTGTTAGCTCCCAGAAATTCAGGTCTGTCTTCTAAAAAGAAAAAGAAAAGAATGCACCCTCTCGGCAGGAGGTACAATGTATGCCAAAGCAAGAGACTGAACTACATATATATATAGTTCTTTAAAAAAAAAATCATCAATCAGATAAGTCATACCTTCTTCCCCAGGGAAGCAGTGAGAAACAGGACCAAGAGAATTCAAGAGGACTACATGATTGAAGTTCCTCCTCAAAAATGGGATGAATCTCCCCAACAAGATGCTGAGGTTAGAATGAGCCCTGAGGCAATAGCATGAATAATATGAGCATTGCTTTTTTGGGATCCTCTCCTGTGCCCCTGCCCAGTAGTAGACTTCAGTAGATTTTGCATATAGAGTAAAATATTGAGGGTAGTTTCTGCAGCTGCTCAGCCCCCAGAAAGGGAATGATTCCCTATCCAGTTAACAGACTTGGCATATCTCACCCAGTAGTGCAGCCTTTCCTTTCCCACAGTCACTAGACTGTGGCTATGGCAAATGGAAACAGTATTTATCAGCAAGAAAATGGGGTAAACATAAAGAAGGCAATAGGAAAATACAAGACATGCAGTAATTCTCAAACATTTGAAAATAATAGTACTAATCAACTTTTATCATTATAAACTAGAAATACTCTCTAGCTGATTGAGTAGAAAAGGAGCTTGGTGAAAGATAACTGGAATGAATTGAACTGAGAGTCCAGAGATAAATTGTTAACATTAATTGATCTTTGACAAGGCTGGCAAAACAATTGAATGGGGAAAAGAATAGCCTTTCCACAAGTGGTGATGGAATCACTAGATATCCACATGAGGAAGGCTGAACTTCTTCATTATACAGGCATACTTTAGATATACTGCAGATCGGGTTCCAGACTGGCACAATAAAGTGAGTATCACAGTAAAGCAAGTCACACAAAGTTTTCAGTTTACCAGTGCGTATGAAAGTCATATTTACACTATTATGACTAAAAAGTGTACATAGCTTAATTTAAAAATTCTTGATTGCTGGTCAGGCACAATGGCTCACGCCTGTAATCCAGGACTTTGGGAGGCTGAGATGGGTGGATCACCTAAGGTCAAGAGTTCAAGACCAGCCTGGCCAACATGGCAAAACCCCTGTCTACAAAAATACAAAAATTAGCTGGGTGTGGTGGCACACATCTGTAATCTCAGCTACTTGGGAGGCTGAGGCAGAAGAATTGCTAGAATCCAGCAGGCAGAGGTTGGAGTGAGCCGAGATCGCACGACTACATTCCAGCCAGGACAACGGAGCAAGAATCTGTCTAAAAAAAAAAACACTTGATTGCTAAAAACTGCTAATGATCATCCAAACCTTCAGTGAGTCATAATCTTTTTGCTCGTGGAGGGTCTTGATGGCTGCTGACTGATGACAGTCATGGTTGCTGAAGGTTGGGGTAGCTGTGGCAATTTCTTAAACCAACAGTGTTCAATTTATCTGTTTTCTTTTGTTGCCTGTGTCTTGGCAGTCCTATATAGGAATCCATGGCCAAATCTGAGATCATAATATTTTCTCGTGTTTTATTTGAAGAATTTTATAGAATTAGTGATTCAATATAGCTCTTTAATGCAAATATATCAATTTTTATTTTTGATGTGTGAGTTAGGATTAAAGACACATGGATTTATTTCTGGATTCTCAATTCTATTCCACTTGTCTGTCTTTGATACTACCACACTGTCTTGATTACCAGCTTGCTTTGGAGTTAGTTTTAAAATTGGAAGATGTGAGTCATCCAACTTTGTTGTACCTTTTCAAGACTTTCTTTACTCATTTGGGTCTCTTGTAATTCCATATGAATTTCAACATCAGCCATGATAATTTCTACAAAGCAGCCAGCTCAACTTCTGATAGGGATTATGTTAAAGCTGTAGATAAGTTTGAGGATTATTGCCATCTTAACAACATTAAGTCTTCCAATCCGTGAACAGTGGGATTTTTTTCCATATATTTAGATCATCTTTTATTTAGTCCAACAATATTTTATAGTTTTCAAAGTATTGTTAAGTTTATTCATACTCTTTTTCAAAGTATTTTAAATGGAATTGTTTTCTTTCATTTGTGGATTCTTCATTACACATTATAAAAATGTAGTTATTTTTGTATATTGGTTTTACATCCTGCAACCTCACTGAACTTGATTAGTCCCAGTAGTTTTTTAGTTGTTTCCTTAGTTTTTTTTCTACATGCAAGATTATGTCTAATAGAGATAATTTTACTTTTTCCTTTACAATCTGAATGTCTTTTATTGTTTTTCTTGCCCAGTTGCCCTGGTTATAACTTCTAAGACAACGTTGAATAGAAGTGACAATAATAGACAGCCTTGTCTGGTTTCTGATTTTGGCCAACAGGAAGAGAGTCTAGTCTTTCACCATTAAGAATGATATTAGATGTGGGATGTTTACACATGATGACCTTTTATTAGATTGAGGAAGTTCCCTTCTATTTCTAATTTACTAAGTGTTTTAACCCTGAAAAGGTATTAGATTTTATCAAATGCTTTTTCTGCATCTATTGAGATGATCATGTGGGTTTTGCCTTTTATTCTGTTGATATGATGTATTACATTAGTTAATTTTTGGACGATAGATATATTTGCATGCCTAGGACAAATCCCAGTTGACCCTGCTTTATAGTTATGTTTGTATGTTGCTGGGTTCAGTTTGCTAACATTTTGTTGACAATTATGTCCATATTCATCAGCATATTGGTCTTAGTTTTATTGTGATTTTTTTTTTTTTTTTTTTTTTTTGGTCTAGACTTGATATCAGGGTGATAGTGCCTTCATAGAAAGTTTGAGAATGTTCCTTCTCTTCAGATTTTTGGAAGAGCTTTTAAAGATTTAATATTATTTTTTTAATGTTTGAAAGAATTCACCAGTAGAGCCACCTGGGCCTGGGCTTTTCTTTGTGGGTAATTTTATGATTATTGATTCAGTCTCTCACAGCTAAAGGTCTGTTGACATTGTCTTCATGAGTCTATTTGGGTAGTTTATGTCTTTCTAAGAATTTGTCTACTTCATCTAAGTTACATAATTGTTGTTGTTGTTGTTGTTTTTGAGACAGTCTCACTTTGTCACCTAGGCTGGAGTGCAGTGGTGTGATCTTGGCTCATTACAACCTCCGCCTCCAGGTTCAAGTGATTCTCCTTCCTCAGCCTCCCAAATAGCTGGGGCTACAGACGCATACCACCATGCCTGGCTAATTTTTGTATTTTTAGTAGAGATGGGGTTTCACTGTTGGCCAGGCTGGTCTCGAACTCCTGACCTCAGGTGATCTGCCTCTCTCGTCTCGGCCTCCCAAAGTGCTGGGATTATAGGTGTGAGCCACTGTGCCCAGCCTTAAGTTACATAATTATTTTTTAATTTTAATTTTTTCTTTTTACAGAGACAGGTCTTTCTGCATTGTCCGGGCTGGTCTCCATCTCCTGGCCTCAATCAATTCTCCCAACTAGGCCTTCCAGAGTTCTGGGATTATAGGCGTGAGCCACTGTGTCTGCCCTAAGTTATCTAGTTATTGACATACTGTTGTTTATAGTATTCCTTTATAGTATTTTTTTATCTCTGTAAGGTTGGTAGAGTGTTGCTTCTTTCATTTCTGATTCTAGTAATTTCTTTTTCTTGTTCTGTCTAACTGAAGGTTTATTTATTAGTTAGTTTAATCATAAGCCTTTAAATCTATTAAATCTAACAAACCTTTAGTATAAACATAATAAATTATGTAATTATGTAACTTAGATGAAATTGACAAATTCTTGGGAAGAATTCTTAGAAAGAAATATTTATTTAGACCTTTTAGCTTCATTGATCTTTTAGTTTATTTAGATCCTTTCATTTCATTGATCTTTTCAGAGAATGAGCTTTTGGTTTTATTGGTTTTTCTATGTCATACTGCTATCCTCATACTAATATCTATGGATATTTATTTTTAAATTAGATTCTCACAATTGAACTTTTAAAGATTTGTCAAGTATTTGGAAGTGTTATCTGAGCATGTTATTTGTTTAATCAGATTCTCACATGCTTAACACTGGAAATGATGTGAAAGAAAATGTCCAAAGCGATTCAGTGCTGCTGATGAGTGGAAAGTATGATCTGAAGAAACAATGCAGTGTCACTCAAGCCACTCAGACAAGTCCTTGGCCTTCTCAGTCAGCTAACTTTCCTGAGTGCTCCTCTGACTTTACTAGGGAACAGGTAATGGGAAACCTAATTCAGATTCAGCTTCAGCAATTAAATAATTAAGTATTAAGATACTAATAGTGAAATCATTGTTTTACTTATTTAAATAAAATGTACCAAGTGTTTGTTCTTGTGCCCAGGACCTATGCTAGGTGCTATGGTTATAGTGTTGAGCAAGATAAAGAAAAATTTAATGCCTTCGGCCTTCCTCTAGTGCTGTCTCAGTATTTTTGTGATTTTTCCTTGTAGATTCTTTTTTATTTAAAAAATCAATTAATATTCAAGTGTGCATACTATATAATTTTACTTAAAATTTTTTCATATTACTATATTTGTTTAATATTTATTTTTAATGGCTGAGTAATATGGCTTTGGGTGTGCTATCATTTCTGAAACCTCCTCTAAACATTTATTAACATTCATGTTGCTTCTGGGTTTTTTTTTGTTTTTGCCATTATAAAGAAGCAGAATATTCAGCAGAGTTTTAATCTGTATGATAAAACCATAGAATGAGTTAATTCATCTGTTCAGTGAGGATTTATTCAATGCCAACTCTAAGCTAGGGATATAGAATGGAATAGCATATGACCCCTAACTATTGAAGAACTCAAAGTCTAGTGGAACAAGAGTGTTCAGTTGGTAGTTACGATGTACTGTGTGAGATGCTATACTACAGATGAAGGAAAGTATAGGAAACTACCTCACTTGGCCTATAAGGCAAGAATTCTTAAGCTAGAACTAGAAGAAGTTTGAGAACTATTTGAAATTAACTGCATATATTCTAATGTATCTTTGTAATGCAGAGTTTATCATATCCCCATACTGAGGAATGGCTATGTTTGCTCTGATATATTTGCTCTAATATAGCCATTCCTAGTTATGAGGGAATGGCTATAAGAGGATAAAATAATTGAACTAAGTCTTAAATGGGTTGCAGAGGGGACCTATTGGCTATCTAGATGAAAATGTCTGATGACATGTTCAGAATTTGAGTCTGGAGCTCAGGAGAGAGGTTTTTGCTAGGTAAGTCTATTTATGATAGTTGGAGCCATGGGAGTAGATAAGATCATCCAAGAAAGTGACTCATGGCAAGAGAAAAAGACCCAGCAATGGAACTAACAGAATGTCAAATTTTAAGACTTTTTAAAAAGTAGAAGAAAAGATGAAAAGGGCATACATAGATTAAAAGGGATAAATATGAAACAGCTGTGGCATGAAAGCCAAAAAAGGAGAGAGGGGTAGTTCAGCAATGTCTAAAGCCATAGAGAGGTCCAGGAAAATTCATATGAAACAAAGTGACTATTAGACTTGGAAATTAGGAGTTAGTGTTTTCTATTACTGGGTCAGAACATTGGAACATTTTTAAAGTCTTGATGTATGTTTCCAAATATCTCAAAGCAGTTTTCAGCTTAAGTGCACCCTCACCAGCATTGGGCATTTTTACTATCCCAAGTGTCATGCCTTTGGATACTATATAAATAGTCTATATTTCCTGAAATGATTAAATTATCTTATCCCCACCCCCACCATTTATCATTTCAGCTCATGGAAGAGAATGAATTTCTTAAACAGGAACTGGCTAAAGCTAAAATGGCTCTTGCAGAGGCTCACTTGGAAAAAGATGCTCTTCTTCATCATATAAAGAAGATGACAGTTGAATAACGGGAGTGGCAGTCAAAACTCAAATTATAGCTCTGGAGTAGGAAGGTTATATTTATAATCTGAATGTTACCAGTTAGGGGAAGACTTTCATTTTCATGAAAAGACGATAAAACAAAATGGAATGTGATAAAGTGGTGACTATTCCAAAGCCAGTTTAGAAGGTATTAGGTACGAGCATTACAATCTTTTGGTTGTTCTGTGTTTTGGGGCTTAACCCTCTTTTAAACTGGTGTGATCTAGGGAAGTCAGCACATACTCTGAAATAATTACATGCCTAAGGAAAAGAAGATGTCATTTCCTAATTTTGATATCTCATTGTAGGCATTTTTTTTTAATGAAAAAGGGAAACCTTTTGTGTTCACACAGATTGCTGAATTCATTTCTCAATATTTGTTAATAATTTACTATTATTTACACAGATTCAAATGCTTTTATGGCTAATGTAAAATGAAAAGAGGCTTACATTTTAAATGTTATTAAAATTATGTACTTAAATCTATAATTAATTACTGTAAAAAGCCCAGTCAGATTAATAAATTATGTAATTGTTGAGTTTGAAAACTCTGGAAAATTATCACCCTACTGAACTTTTAAATATCTTGAAAATGTGAAAAAAAATCACTTTAAATAATGGGTACATTGTATAAGTGGAAGCTATAATTTCCAACAAAAAGATGGTACAAATGTAAAAATAAAAAGCACAAACTGTACAAAAGCAAAATACTAGAGTATATGGCCAAGTGATTTAAAAAGCATTACTTGTACATTCCTTTAAACATTTGCTGTTAGAAGTAAAAGAGTAATTTATCCTGCTAACTTTGGCAGCATTTGTAACTATAAAAATTTTGATTAACACTATTTATATTAATTTCTTTACCTTCATTTTTCCTCTTTAAGAAGTTGATTGTTTTTGGAAAAATTTTTTTCCTTGCACATAAGACAATTTTATACCATTCTTATAGTATCATATTAGGTGGGTGTTTGCACATACTGAATTTATAAAGCTAGTTTTGAACAAAGCTCTATGTGAGAGAGATATATATACACATACACAGTCTTCTATAATAAGAGTCGTTGGTGAATTTTGAATTCTATTTTGTTAGGAATTAAGGTTGAAATCAACATGAAAGAATCTCAATCATGCATTATAAAATAAAAGTACATAGGTGATAAGAAACAGACTTTTAAAGATTTAAAATATATTTCTGATATAATTAAATTAAGTGGTGTCTGTTTTAAAATTCACATTCTTAAATACATCCAAGATAGAAAATGAAATAGCTGGACTACTCTTTCTTTAAGATACTTGAAAATTTTAAACCACATTGTGACACTTTATGGTGCTTTGCGTGTTTGGCATGACATACATAGTGGTCCTTATATCTAAGTGCTTGGGGGTAAAATACATATTTCATTTACATTAAATTTTGGAGTGATTTAGGCTTTATTGAAAACAGTACTGGCCTTTTTTCTTCCCTTCTCCAGGATCCATTTTCATTGACATTATTTAAAATATACAGGCACTGTTTTGGGTACTATGGATACAGCCAAGAACAAATTGATAATGTTTTACCTCGGGGTATTCAAAATATCATAATAAGTCATGTTATTCTAAAACTATATAATAGCCTTAGATTAAATGTA
Source organism: Cacajao melanocephalus (assembly GCA_963573385.1). Lineage (NCBI taxonomy): Eukaryota > Metazoa > Chordata > Mammalia > Primates > Pitheciidae > Cacajao > Cacajao melanocephalus. Next base: position 34,901 of record CAUYLG010019280.1, on the reverse strand, counting down.
CAAATGTCTAATTAAAGATTTAGAATGTATAGCTTATGTCCTTAGAAGAGAGCATTTTATTTTTAGGTATACATTCAGCAAAAACAGTTCATTATAGAAAAGAAGGGTTGATGGGACATTAACTTCTTCAGAGCTAACATTGTTTCTCAAGATTGACCTATTCTATGTAAATTTAAATTTTTCTGTGGTATAGCGTAATTGCTTATTGTTATAGAAGCTGAATGCCTTACTTACTACTTTTAAATTTATTTGGTCTTCCCACGGAAATCATACAAACAGTAGAGATTATGATCTGAGCATTCTATGGGCTTAGTTTGATTTTTTTTTAATTTATAAGGAATACTATTTTTATAGATGTTTAAAATTCATTAAACACTCTATTCTGAGAGGGAGGTATTATTCAAATGTTAGAAGTTTCCCTAAGGCTTAGAAAGGACAAGTAACTTGACTGAAATCACAATTAGTAATGTGGTCTTTGGGCTTAAAGCCTAGTTATATGCTTTTATTATAGCTTAGTCATTAATTCACAGATTTTCCTTTATCTTTTTTATCTTTTAAAGATGACCATAAAACTTTAAACTGTGTGTGCACGTCTATGTAGGAGATATATGTTACCCTGTTTGTGTTATTCAAACTACCTAAAAGACAGCAGGATGATTTTTGTTTAAGTTAACCCCAAACTATTTAGCAGTGTGAGAAATACAGGAAAAACCTGATAATTGACTTACCAGGGTTTGTTTTTTTAAAAATTACATAATTTAGATATAAAGTTGTCATGTCCTGGAATTTTAAAAAAAGAAATCTCTAGCTGAGAGATGTTAACGGTAGGAGATGAAAATGGTAATTGTGCTTTGCTTTTTATTTTTGGTTTACTTTTGAGTTTTTTGCAGTTTTTTTGTTTTCTATATTTTTAAGTAAAAATTATAGATTTATGGTGTACAACATGATGTCTTGATACATGTATACATTGTGGAATGGCTAAATCAAGCTGTCTATCGTATTACCTCACATATTTTCTTGTAGCAAGAACACTTAAAATTTTGTAACAGTTTTCAAGTATACAACATATTGTCATTATAATCACCTGATGTACAGTAGATCTCTTGAATTTATATTTACTAACTGCAATTTTGTGTCCTTTTACAGACATCTCCTGTTTCCCCAACCCCTAGCCTCTGATAACCAGAATTTTACTCTCCATCCCATGAAGTTAACTTTTTTGCACTCCATTAAGTGAGATCATGCATTTCGCATTTGTCTTTCTGTGCCTGGCTTATTTCACTTAACACAGTGGTCCCCCATGTAGCTGGGACCACAGGTGTGTGCCACCACACCCAGGTTTGTCCATGTTGTCCGAAATGACAGGATTTCCATTTTTTTTTAATGTTGAATAGTATTCTCTTGTGCATATTTTCTACATTTGCTTTATCCATCATCCATTGATGGACAGTTAAATTGATTCCATATCTTTGCTATTGTGAGTAATGCTGCAGTGAACATGGGATTGCAGATGTCTCTTCCACATACTGGTGTGGATCATATGGTAGTTCTATTTTTTTAATGTTTTGAGGACCCTCCATACTGTTTTCCATAATGGCTATAATAATTTAAATTGCTATAATAATTTACATTGCCAGCAGTGTACAAAGCTTGTATTTTCTCTGTATCCTCTCCAACACTCCTCTTTTGTCTTTTTGGTAATAGTCATTCTAACAAGTATGATTACAGTAGCTTTGTAGTAGGCTTTCTGTGCTTTGCTTTTTAATTTCATGTATGTGAAAAACATTGGGTATTTTGAATTTTTTTCTTTTCTCACGTTATCCTAGAACTTGAGGCTCGGCACAGTGGCTCATGCCTGTAATCTCAGCACTTTAGGAGGCCAAGATAGGCAGATCACTTGAGGTTAGGAGTTTGAGACCAGCCTGGCCAACATGGGAAACCCCATTTCTACTAAAAATACAAAAATTAGCTGGGTGTGATAGCGCACGCCTGTAGTCCCAGCCAATCAGGAGGCTGAGGCAGGAGAATCGCTTGAATCTGGGAGGCAGAGGTTGCAGTGAGCTGAGATTGTGCCACTGCACTCCAGCCTGGGTAACAGAGTGAGACTCCGTCTCAAAAAAAAGAACTTGAAAATTCCCCCATACATACTAGTTGGGGGTGAAGCATTATTTCTAGTTAAGTCATGTAAGAATGACTATGTATGACCAATGACTATGTATGTGTGGAAAAAATTAAATTTTTACGTGGGTTTTTACTTAATACATGCCAGTAGGGGAATTAGGAATTATACTTTCTCTTTAACAAGTTTGTGTTAACCTACAGTCTAATCAAGACATCTTCTTATCCCAGTGAATGCCACCACCATTCACCCTAGTTCCCAAACTGGTAACACAGAAATCATCTTAAGACATCTTGCTGTCCTTATCACTTCATCATCAAGTCCTGTCATTTTTACCTTGTAAACATCTCTCAAATTTGTCTACTTTACTTCTCACCACTCCCTAATCTAAGCTACCATCAGCACCTTTTGTCTGTATGACTGTGGTTGTCTCCTAACCCGTCTTCCTGCAGCGACTCTGGCCCTCCTGTATTCACTCTACTATAGGCAGAATTCTTTTTGTTCAAAGTGCAATTTTAATCAAGACAACCCACCAACCCCCACTTGTACCTCTAGCTTAAAACACTTCTGTGGCTTTTTATTGTCCTTACGATGAAAAGGAAATATTTTATGTGACCTCATAGGTCAGATATATTAGGGCCACTATCTATAGTGTATTTCCAAGCATTAAAATAATTGCTGTCTCAGATTAAAACAGTGGCTGGCACATCACCTAAAAAACACTCAATAGAGGTTATCTATTCTTGTTCCCATTTAGCCTCATAATATACCAGGTTTTACTTACTGACACCTTCATTGTCCTTCTTTAAGTATTTGGAATGAGAATTACAGTGCTTCATTCAGCATAAGACTTTTGTTCATGCTGTTTCTTTGGCCTGAAATATCTATCCCTTCCCATTGCCTAATTAATTCCTGTTTGTCTTTCAGATCTTGGCTAGTGCGTCACTTTCTCAGGGAAACGTTCCCTAATTTCTGTCACAGAGTAAGACCCACTGTTATACGTCTCACCTGACCACGTACCTCTACTTAGCATTTAACTTGTGTAATTTTTTATGTATTGGTTTGATTAATGTCAGAACCACTAGATTGTAAACTTCATGAGGACAGGAATTTTGTTTCTGTCATTGTCATTGTTCAACTTTGTATTCTTTATGCCTCATACAGTGCCTGACACATAGTAGGTGCTCAATAACTTTATTGAAAGAATAAAATGAATGGATGAGGTATCAAGGATGTTTTTCAGATATCGAATTCTTCCTTTCAGTTGGATTGAAGGGAGATGGAACACAGAAAAGTAGTTGCTGGTAGTTATTGAAAGGGGGCAAACTTCTTGAATCCAAAGGGGAAAAAAAGATGGGAGGGTGAAGTGGGAATAGTTGCCATACTGTGGGCTTCTGGATTTTGAATATGTGAACTTGTAGTTGATTTATCACAAAACAGAATTAGCATATCACTTCATGGTACTACAATGCCAGAATGTCATCTAGCTTTGATTGTAACATATGATGCCGTGGCTGTTGAGATCTGCCAATATTCTCAGCTAAACAGATGGAAGTAAGTCCAAAAGAGAGTGGCTAAAGTAGTTTCTCTTTGGGAAGTTGACTAATACTCAGAATTAATTTCAGTTATGCCTAATTCCTTAAGGTGCAAACAATCCCCTTTTAGTCTCTACTTTGAAGTGCTATAGAAAGTAAATTTTGAGCTGTTTCAGTTTTCCTTTTATATATAAAATACCAAAAGTTAGATATACACAGTATATAGAAACACTAAAGAAGTAACGTTTTTAAAATGCAAGTTTTATTAAATTCTAATACTTGATACTTTTTTTGTTTTTGAGACAAGGTCTTGTTCTGTCACCCAGGCTGGAATGTAGTGGCACAATCAACTCACTGTAGCCTCCAGCTCCCAACTCAAGCAATCCTTCCCCATTAGCCTCCCGTGTAACTGGGACTACAGGTGTGTGCCACCACACCCAGCTATTTTTTCTTTTAAGAGATGGGGTCTCCCTCTATTGCCCAGGCTAGTCTTGAACTCCTGCCTCCCAAAATGGTGAGATTTCAGGCATGAAACACCACGCCCAGCCAATAATTTTTTTTTTTTTTTGAGACGGAGTCTCACTCTGTCACCCAGGCTAGAGTATAATGGCACGATCTCAGCTCACTGCAACCTTTCTCTTCCAGGTTCAAGCAGTTCTCCTGCCTGAGCCTCCCGAGTAGCTGAGACTACAGGTGCATGCCACCATGCTCAGCTGATTTTTGTATTTTTAGTAGAGGTGGGGTTTCCCCATGTTGGCCAGGCTGGTTTATGAACTCCTGACCTCAGGTGATCTTCCTGCCTCAGTCTCCCAAAGTGCTGGGATTACAGATGTGAGCCACCGCTCCCAGCCACTTGATACATTTTTAATTTTGGGTTCTTGAGATGGTCTTTTTTGAGGTATAAAAATGAAAGTAGTATGAAACAAAAATGAAAGCATGATGATTTTTTGTAAACCATTAGATATTAGACAATTGTAAATTTTAAAGAAATTCATGTGAATGTTAAAATACTGAAATTTAGCATATATGTTGTCAACAGTGTTGTATAATCTTAGCAAGCTTGAGAATTTGAAACCTTTTAGAGAAGCATATTAAGAATTACAAACTCAATGTTTTTCCTGCTTTATATATAGTGTTATAAATCATGTGCAATAAATTTTTGGTCCCAGAAAAAAAAAATCTCATAATAAAAAGAGTGATCTGAATTTTTTAAAATTCTGAAATCATTTAGAAAGGTAATTTATATAACTTATGTTTTTATTTTCAACATGCTGTCATCAGTCAAAAAATTTGTTATTTACAAACTATACTATTCGAATGGTAAGTGAAATTTCTTGTATTATTTTAAAATTTATTTGTTAATTTATTGACCTCATTGACCTGAATTTCTCTTAATTCTTCACTCTATTTTTAATTCTTCATTGTGTTTGGGAATACTTGAAGGATAGGAAAGTATATAGCAAGGTGATGAACCTTTCTTGCAACCATTCAGCAGAAGCATTTTGATTTGTATGACAAGAACTCAAATACTAAAAATGTCATCAAGAATGAGAAATTTTTTTTGAAGAAAAATAGACACATGAATAAATGCTTAAATAAGAAAAAGATGATCAGGCACAGTGGTTCACGCCTATAATCCCAGCACTTTGGGAGGCTGAGGCGGGTGGATCACTTGAGGTCAGGAGTTTGTGACCAGCCTGGCCAACATGGTAAAACCTCGTCTCTACTAAAAATACAAAAATTAGCCATGTGTGGTGGTGTGCACCTGTAGTCTCAGCTACTCGGGAGACTGAGGCAGGAGAATCACTTGAACCCAGGAGGCGGAGGCTGCAGTGAGCTGAAGTCGTGCCACTGTGGTCCAGCGTGGGCGACAGAGTGCAACTCCATCTTGAAAAAGATCAGAAGTATCTACGCAGGCATGGTGGCTCACACCTGTAATCCCAGCACTTTGGGAAGTTGAGGCAGGTGGCTTATTTGAGGTAAGGAGTTTGAGACCAGCCTAGCCAACATGGTGAAACCCTGTCTCTACTAAAAATACAAAAAATAATAATAATAATAAGCTGGGCGTGGTGGCACGTGCCTGTAATCCCAGCTACTGGGGAGGCTGAGGCACAAGAATAGCTTGAACCAGGGAGGCAGAGGTTGCAGTGAGCTGAGATCACACCACTGCACTCTAGCCTTGGTGACAGAGTGAGGCCCTGTCCAAAAAAAAAGTATTGGCAGGGTACAGTGGCTCATGCCTGTAATCCCAGCACTTTGGGAGGTCTAGGTAGGCGATCATCTGAGGTCAGGAGTTCAAGATCAGCCTGGCCAACATAGAGAAACCTCGTCTCTGCTAAATATACAAAATCAGCCAAGTGTGTTGGCGCATGCCTGTAATTCCAGCTACCCTGGAGGCTGAGGCAGGAGAATCGCTTGAACCAGGGAGGCAGAGGTTGCAGTGAACCGTGAACAGGCAATTGCACTCCAGCCTGGGCAATAAGAGTGAAACTCCATCTTAAAATTTTTTCTTAAAAAGTATCACTGAAGGATATGGGTAAAATAAATGTTTAGGGGTATGATGGAAGTCCATCCTTCACAATATTTAAAACCACTCCAAGGCTGGGTGCAGTGTCTCATGCCTGTAATTCCAGCACTCTGGGAGGTGGAAGGATCACTTGAGGTCAGGAGTTCAAGACCAGCCTGGCTAAAATGGTGTTTTTAGTCTCTAGTAAAAATACAAAAATTAGCTGGGTGTGGTGGCTAGCACCTGTAATCCCAGCTATGTGGGAGGCTGAGGCAGGAGAATCACTTGAACCCAGGAGGCAGAGGTTGCAGTGAGCCAAGATCACGCCACTGCACTTCAGCCTGCGCGACAGAGCAGGCTTCTGTCTCAAAAACAAAACAGAAAAACCCACTCCAACTAAAATAGATACACAGTGTTAATCCAAGCAGGGGATTTTAAAAATAATTATACTGAACAAGTCAGGTGTAAGGAAATATGTTTAACAAAATTCCAATAATTAAGCACTTATGAAAGATCTATAATAAAGAATTCACTTGGCATGTATCATTTGAATTAAAACCCTCAAGTATGTTGGTTGTGGTGGCTCACACCAGAAATTCCAGCACTTCAGGAGGCTGAGACAGAAGGATTGCTTGAGTCCAGGAGTTTGCACTCAGCCTAGGCAGCATAGAGAGACCTTGTCTCTACTAAAACTTTTAAAAATTAGCTGGGCATGGTGGCACAGGCCTGCAGTCATAGCTACTCAGGAGGCTGAGGTGAAGGATCACTTGAGCCCAGGAGTTCAAGGCTGCAGCGAGCTACGATTGTGCTACTGAACTCCAGCCTGGACCACAGTGAGACTCTGTCTCTAGAAAATAAAACAACAACAAAACACCAAAACTCTAAAGCAGATAAATTCGCACATACAGAAGTTCTTCAATTTAATGTAAAAAACAAAAAAAAAAAAAAAACAAAAAAACAAACTGGCACATGCAATTCAATTTTTCATTAAATGATACACCCACAAGGGTATATCTATTGGAATCTTATTGTTCCAATTTGATGTGAAAAGTAAGTCTGGACTCTTAATTGTTACTGGAGACCTTTTATCATTATACTAATAATGTTGGGGCCATTTAGTGTTTATTTGAATTCAGTATAGTTCCTTTATAATTTATTAGCATAATTGGCATAGCTGTGATAACCACATTTGGTGCTTTTTTCCACTAGTTTATTTTTACTCCATTTCTTGCAGTTGAACAAGAGATTTTTCAATCAAAACATTGGAACTATGAAGACAGAAGAGTTTTGAAGAGAGATCTAGAATGAGTAAATTAAGCAACTTTTTAATATCCTATCACTATAAATTTCCAGAATTTAAAACATTCCTGCAGTATAATATCTAAAAATATGCTAAGGCTAAGTATATCTTTATTTTAAATGTTAAGTTTTTCCTAGCACAGATATTTGAGAATTACTATATTCATATATGTAATCCTTTTCTATACATTCTATTGGGGGCCCGGTTAATACTTCACAATTTTTATGTGTAACAATAATTCTACCCTCCTTTTTCTTTTCTTTCTTTCTTTCTTTTTTTTTTTTTTTTTGTCTTCAGGAACAATTGAGTTTCTTGTTAGTACTTTTTACTGACTATCCTTCAATTTTGTTTTTTTGGGGTAGTTCCATAAATATGTCCAGAGGCCATTATAGTACCACCAGTTTTAGAGATTGAAGCACTAGTGATTTTATACTTACAATCATCCCTCCATATCCATGGGAGATTTGTTCTAGGGTCCCTTCAGATACCAAAATCCAAGCATCTTCAAGTGAAGGAGTTGGTCCTTTGAATCGCCAGGTTTCATATCCTCATTTGGTTGTGGATATGGAACCCGTGGATATGCAGGGCTGACTGTATTAATTGAAAAAAAAATTGCGTATAAGTGGATAGTGTAGTTCAAACCAATGTTGTTCAAGGGTGAACTGTACTTTTCCTTCCTGCTTGTACAATTATTGCAGTACATATCACGAAGTTGAATAAAATTATGACATCTTAAGGGCTGGAAGGAAACAGAAGTTCTGTAGCTCAGTCTCACACCAAAGCAAATCCAGATTGCTCACAACAAGGAGTCACCAAATTACAGCTGAAGTTCTTAACAAGAAAACAGACTACCCCATAAACCTTTCTGTTTTAAGTAGTTCTAGTTTGACCTTTTTTCTCCTATTAGTGAATTAACGGAGCTCTCTGTTACCACACATTGGTCCTAGATTTTTCATTCACATTACAAAAAAGCTGTTACATCTCATGCCAAGTCTTTTTTTTCTAGGCTTTGCATCCATAATCCTTTATTCCTCAAAAGGCATGATTTCCAAAGCCTTCACCATTATTTGCCATTTAGAAGTGCTCCAATTTGCTAAAGTTCCTCTTAAAATGTGGTCACTTACATAAGTTAGCATGCTTCTGTCTACAAGTAAAGGAAAAGACAACTAAAAGTGTTACCCTATTCACATAAGAAAACATTTGGCAATGGGGTGGTTCCAGATGCTTACTGATGGCAACAGACTCTAGCTCTTTGTGTCTTTCATCTCTGCCATCCTCAATGCAGGGGATTTTTATCTTCACATTCATGGTTGCAAGCAGCTTCTAGCAAAACCTTTAAACACAGGCACATCCAAAGGTAGAAAAAACTTATTTTTCCTCACACATTTCCTTTTAAGTAAAACTCCTTCCCCGTAATGGCTCAGTTGACTTCCTTTTATGTGTCACTGTACTTAAATACATTGCATTCCTGCCTGAAACATCTGGTTAAGATAAATCACCCTAAGGGCTAGAGTACTGATTCTTCCCTGAGTACATGGCCGCAGAGGAGAAAACCCAGTTAAAACTAGGGATCTGCCTACCAGAAGGTAGGGAAGGGGATAGATTTGAGCAGGGAATTAAGTCTGCCAATTACCAAAACTGAATAACAGGTCCTGCATAATGACATTTTGGTCAAAAACAGTCTCATTATAGAAAAGTGGTCCCATAAGATTATAATGGAATGGAAAAATTCCTATCGCATAGTGACATTCTAGCCATCTTAACATCATAGCACAATGCATTACTCATGTGTTTATGGTGATGCTCGTATAAACCTACTGTGCTGCCAGTGGTATAAAACTATAGTGTGTCCTGCTTCGGTTTCTTTCAAGCATACTTTCCTTTCTTTCCTGTTCTAAAGCCTTTTTAAATAAACTTCCTTTCCTACTCTGGAGAAAAAAAAAAGTATAGCACAATTATGTGCATAGTACTTGATAGATAACTACATTAGTGGCTTATGTATTTATTATACTATTGTTATTTTAGAGTGTAGTACTTATTAAACAATTTTTTTTTTTGAGACAGTCTCACTCTGTTGCCCCAGATCAGAGTACAGTTGCCACAATCATGACTCACAGTAACCTTGACTTCCTGGGCTCAAGTGACCCTCCCACCTTAGCCTCTTAAGTAGCTGGGACTACAGGCATGTGTCACCATGCCCAGCTAATTTTTGTATTTTTTTGAAGAGACAGGGTTTCACCATGTTGCCCAGGCTGGTCCTGAACTCCTGGGCTCAAGCAATCCACCTGCCTTGGCCTCCCAGAGTCTGAGATTACAGAAGTGAGCTACTGTGCCCTGCCTAAACAAAAAATTTAACTGTAAGCAGCCTCAGGCAGGTCCTTCAGGAGGTATTCCTGAAGAAGGCATTGTTGTCATAGGAGATGACAGCTCCATGATACTGCTCCTGAAGCCCTTCCAGTAGGACTAGACATAGAGGTGGAAGACAGTGATGTTGATAATCCTGACTTTGTGTATGCCGAGGCTAGTACATGTGTTTGTGTCTTTGTTTCTAACAAAAAAGTTTTAGAAATTTAAAAAGTAGAAAAAGTATAGAAAAAGGACATAAGAAAATATCCTTGCATAGTTGTATGTTTGTGTTCTAAACTAAGTGTTATTACAAGAGTCAAAAAGGTATAAAGAGTTAAGTTTATAAAGTAAAAAAGTTACAGTAAGCTAAGTAAAGAAGTTATAGTTAGCTGAGGTTAATTTATTATTGAAGAAAGAAAAATATTTTTTATAAATTTAGTGTAGCCCAAGTGTACAATGTTTATGAAGTCTACAGCGGTATGCAGTAATGTCCTAGGCCTTCACAGTTACTCGCCACTCACTGACTCATCCAGAGCAACTTCCAGTTCTGCAAGATCCATTCATGGTAAGTGCCCTATATGGGCATACTATATTTTTTAATCTTTTATACTGAATTTTGACTATACCTTTTCCGTGTTTAGATACACAAATACTTACCACTGTTTTGCAATGACTACAGTATTCATGGGAGTAACATGCTGTACAGATTTGTAGCCTAGGAGCAATAGGGCTATACCATATAGCCCAGATGTATAGTAGGCTGCACCATAGGTTTGTGTAAGTATACTCTATGATGTTCAAACAATGACAAAATCACCTAATGACAAATTTTTCAGAATGTAGCCCCATTGTTAAGTGACACATGACTATACTTATACTATGCAGTCTAACTGATAAGGACATTCATTTAATAAACATGTTAAAAAAAAAAACTATTATGTGGCAGGCACTGGGCCTGGTATTAGAATACCAGCTACCTATCCCTGCTTACGTGGATTCATCTAATTGGAGAGATGGACAAATAGAGAAGTAATTTCAATATGGTATGTTAAATGTCATGATAAAGTAAGTAAATCCATGTAACGCAGTCTTGGGGAATCAAAGAAGGCTTTCAGAGGAAATGACATCTAAGCTAAAGCCTGACAGTAAGCGTAAATTAACCACTGGTTAGAAGGTGCTAGGCAGATAACAGTTTGGAGACAAGCGTATATATTGAAGAATGGTTCATACAGGAGAACTGCAACTACTGGTCCAGATATTGTTTCTTTTAGGGTAGTCTAAGAGTATGTTTTCTTGTTTTTTAAGCACTTTTACCTTCCTTATATAATTTGTGCTGATTTGTAACCATCAAGATTTTTTCATTCAACACGTTTCTTCCTGAGTCAGGTCTCTCTATCCTGTATATTTGCAGGTAATTTTTTTCTCACCTTAATATAAATCTTTCTGTTTACTTCATTTTGTTTAGGTTCAATATGTATTGGGCCCAGAGTCAGCAAATTTTTTTTGGTATAAAGGACCAAATTAAGTATTTTGTGAATCATATGATCTCTGTTGCAGCTGCTTAACTCTGCTATCATAGAGTGAAGTTAGCCACAGACAACATGTAAATGAATGGGCATGGCTATGTTCTGTAAACTTTATTCACAAAAATAGGCAGTAAGCCATTATCTGCCAACCTCTGATGTAAACCTAGACTGCCGGTATTATTCCAGTCCCAGGGTAACTTACCTCCAGCACCAGGAAAGTGAACTTCCATCTCTTTTCGGCCCATTTCCATGTAGAGACTAACCCAGGAAAGAAGTGATGTGTGGATCTGTAATTAAATGATTTTATTAACCGTATTGACTTAACCAGAGTTAGCAGGCAAAGCTACACCCCACATACCTAAGCCCACTGGTTGGTTCTTCCTTTATTATTATTTTTTATTTCAGTAGGTTTTTGAGGAACAGGTGGTGTTTGGTTACATGGATAAGTTCTTTTGTGGATTTCTGAGATTTTGTTGCACCCATCACCTGAGCAGTGTGCACTGTACCTAACATGTTATCTTTTATTCTTTACCTCCCTCTCACCCTTTCCCCCAAAATTCCCAAAGTCCATTCTTATGCCTCTGTGTCCTCATAGCTTAGCTCCCACTTACGAATGAGAACGTACAATGTTTGGTTTTTCATTCCTAAGTTACTGCACTTAGAATAATGGTCTCCAGTTCCACCTAGGTTGCTGCAAATGCCATTTTGTTCCTTTTATGGCTAAGTAGTATTCCACTCGTTGGTTGATGGGCATTTAGGCTGATTCCATACTTTTGCAATTGCAAATTGTGCTGCTATAAACATGCGTGTGCAAGTATCTTTTTATATTCTGTTTCGAGATGGAATTTTGCTCTTGTTGCCTAGGTTGGAGTGCAATGGCACAATCAAGGCTCACTGCAACCTCTGCCTCCCAGGTTCAAGTGATTCTCCTGCCTCGCCCTCCCAAGTAGCTGGGATTACAGGCACCTGCCACTATGCCTGGCTAATTTTCTGTATTTTTGTAGAGACAGGGTTTCACTACGTTGGCCAGGCAGGTCTCGAACTCCTGACATCAGGAGATCCACTCACCTCAGCCTCCCACAGTACTGGGATTAAAAATGTGAGCCACTGCGCCTGGCTGCAAGTGTCTTTTTTCATATAATGATATCTTTTCCTCTGGGTAGATACCCAGTAGTGGGATTGCTGGATCAAACGGTAGATTTACTATTAATTCTTTAAGAAATCACAGTGTTTTCCATAGTGGTTGTACTAATTTACATTCCCACCAGCAGTGTAAAAGTGGCCCTTCTCACCACATCCACGCCAACATCTATTATTTTTTGATTATGGCCATTCTTACGGGAGTAAGGTGGTATCACACTGTGATATTGATTTGCATTTTCCTGATCATTGGCTGGGCATGGTGGCACGTGCCTGTAATCCCAGCTACTTGGTAGGCTGAGGCAGGAGAATCCCTCGGACCAGGGAGTTGGAGGTTGCAGTGAGCTGAGATCGCAGCATTGCACTCCAGCCTGGCAACAGAGTGAGACTCTATCTCAAAAAAAAAAAAAAAAAAGCATTTCCCTGATCATTAAAGATGTTGAGCATTTTTTCATATGTTTGTTGGCCATTTGTATATTTTCTTTTGAGAAACGTCTATTCATGTCCTTAGCCCACTTTTTGATGGGATTGATGTCGTTGTTTTTTCTTGCTGATTTGTTTGAGTTCCTTGTAGATTCTGAATATTAATCCTTTGTCGGATGTATAGATTGTGAATGTTTTCTCCCACTCTGGGGTTGTCTGTTTTTTCTGCCTTTTTTTTTTTTTTTTTTTTTCTGTGCTGAAGATTTTTAGTTTAATTAAGTCCCAACTATTTATCTTCGTTTTTGTTGCATTTTCTTTTGGGTTCTTGGTCATGAAGTCTTTGCCTAAGCCAATGTCTAGAACAGTTTTTCCAATGTTACCATCTAGAATTTTTATGGTTTCCGGCTTAGATTTAAGTCTTTGATCCACCTTGATTTTTGTATAATATCAGAGAGATGAGAATCCAGTTTTATTCTTCTGCATGTGGCTTGCTAATTTTCCCAGCACTGTTTGTTGAATAGGGTGTCCTTTCTCCACTTCATGTTTTTGTTTGCCTTGTTGAAGATCAGTTGGCTGTAACTATTTGGCTTTATTTCTGTGTTTTCTATTCTCCTCTATTGATCTGCATGCCTCTTTTTATACCAGTACCATACTGTTTTGGTAACTACAGCCTTGTAGTATAGTTTGAAGTTGGGTAATGTGATGCCTCCATATTTGCTCTTTTTTGCTTAGCTTTGCTTTGGCTATGTGGGCTCTGTTTTGCTTCCATGTATTTCGTCCTCTATATTTTGCTCAGCTCTCTAAATTCATCTTAGCTCCAAGTAAGGTCAAATCCTCTCATGATTTGGACCTTTAGGTCGAAATGATGATGTGTTTTCAGGGGCGGACATTCACCCTCTCACGCTATGAGCACTCACAGTTTTTCAGCTGTCTCACGGAACCTGCAGTGGCAAGCCACTTCCTTCAAAGGGTCTGTGGATTCTCTCTGCTTTCCTGGCATGTTTCTGTGGTAGCAAAAGGTCATGATGTGGGTCTCCATATGCTGCTCTGTCCATTTGAGAGGGAGCTGCAAGTTAGTCCTGCATCTTATCCACCATTTTTTCAATAATCCTTATCTTTTATATATAATCACCCATTTCTTACTTACCTCTTTTAATTCCCCCTCGCTTCCCAAGTAGCCCTTCTTGGATAGCCATACAGTTTCTTTGATTATCATGTCATTATGATATGATAGAGAGTGATTTGGTGCCCTTGACAATATTATTTTATCCTTTTCCATCCCTTCTTTGGTGATAACTCTAATACTATTAAGTGTTCTTTCAGGGTATGCATATGATGTCTCTGTGATCAAATATCTGTGAAAGGAGATATTCCTTTCTGCTTATAGATCACTGATGGCATTTGTTGTTAAATTGACCTTCTAATATTCACCCTCTGTATTTTGTATTTTTATAAAACATTTAAATAATTTCTATTTATTTAGTTAGTTATTTTAGAGACAAGTTTCGTGTCCCCAGGCTGAAAGTGCAGTAGTGCAGTAATGGTTCACTGCAGCTTCAAATGCCTGGGCCCAATCGCTCCTTCTGCCTTAGCTTCTGGGGTGGTGTAACTGAAACTACAAGCCTGTGCCACCTTGCCCAGATCTCTGTATTAGTTTTCTATTGCTACCATAATAAATTACCACAACTTTATTATTTTACAATTCAAGTCGGAGGTCCTGGTACAGTGTGGCCCAGCTGGGTCCACTTCCTAGTCACGCAAGGCTGAAATCTAGGTGTCAGCGGGCTGCACTCCTTTCTAGAGGCTCTAGGGTGGCTCTGCTTCCAAACTCATTCGGGTTTTAGGCCCAGATTAGTTTCTTGCAGTTTTAGAACAGAGGTTCCATGCCCTTGCTAGCCATGGTTCTCAGCTGGGAGGGAGTCATTCTCAGCTTCTAGAGGCCACCACGTTCCTTGGCTCTGAACCCCTGTCCTCCATTTTCACAGTCAGCAATAGCAAGTCAAGTCCTTTTCACATTTCAAAATTTTCTGATTTCCCCATTCTGTCTCATCTCTTCTGCTGCTACCTGGAGAATGTCCTCTGCTTTTAAGGGCTCCTATGATTAGCCCTTGGGTAATTAGCCCTTAGGATTACTTGGATGATCCAAGATAATCTCCCTTTCATAAAGTCTGCAGCCTTAATTGGGTCTGCAAAGTCCCTTTTGCCATGTAATGAACATTCACAGTTTTGGGGAGGAAGATAAACATCTTTGGGACCATTATTTTGCCGAATACAACCTCCTTGTACTTTTGGTTCTATTTTGGGTTCAGGCTGTTTTTTAGTGCAATCACTTGGATTGTCTACTTA
Organism: Cacajao melanocephalus; assembly: GCA_963573385.1. Taxonomy (NCBI): domain Eukaryota; kingdom Metazoa; phylum Chordata; class Mammalia; order Primates; family Pitheciidae; genus Cacajao; species Cacajao melanocephalus. The sequence continues at coordinate 19,660 of CAUYLG010019280.1, read as the reverse complement.
GTTCTAAAATAGCTTTTAAATATATTTTGTCAGTATTTCTTTGGTTAATGTTACTCACCATTCTTTTATTTGCTAATTATATAAATTGCTTTGCATTTATATTTGTGTAATCATAAAATACTTTTTCTCCTTAATAATATATCATGAACATTTCCCCTTGTGATTATTAGTTCTTTATAAATATAATCTTAATTATGGCATAATATTTCATTGAATAGATATACCAACATTTATTATCAGTTTCTCTATTATTCATCATTTGGGTTTTTCCCAATGTTTCTTTATTGGAAATAACTCTGTAATGAACATCTTTGTGCCAAAAGATTGTCTACATGTTGCAATAATTTTGTAGGATAGATTCCCAAAACTAGATTAACTGCATTCCCAAAAGTACATACCAAGGACATTAATTTTCTAAGGTAAAAATTGCTGTTCTAAGGGTTGACAAAATTTATATTCTCAGAAGCACTCTTACAAGTGTTGAGTATCACCATCAATAGCAAAGCAAACAAATATTTCTTTTTTGTAAAATTGATAGATAACTCTATATCTTGCTCTCTTAATTTACTTCTCATAATTACCAGGGAGGATAAAGATTATATTTAGTTAAGTGTGCTATAGTTTATGTACTATTTGTTTTTTCTCTTTGCCAATTTAGGTATTGGGACCTTAGCATGATGCTCTCAATTGTATGAGTTTGTGAAAGGAAAATAAAAACTCAGGACCTTAATTCACCATACCAAAAGAAAAAAAATAAGCTGAAAATAAGCTGAAAACTGAGTCATGCAAGAATCTGCCTTTTCTTCTGTTCCTAAGCAGACAGCTACAGATAAAAAAGTCAAGTATCTCCACAGGTAGCTACTCTATCTATGTTCACCTTACCTTATCTATGTTCACTTTACCTAATTTACTGAGCCTGAGATAAATACATAATTTACTATTTCCCTGCCTACTCTTTTTCTTATGCTTTATGTGGATTCAGTAGTGTGACTATACCCTCCCTCCTTTTTCTCCAGACTGCTTTTCCCCTTTAAATACTGAAGCCCTCAAAATCATCTTTTGAGAGATACACAGATCTGTCTCCTGGGTGCATGTTCTAAACCTTGGCAAAATAAACTTCTAAATTGGTTGAACCTGTCTCAGATAATTTTTGGTTTATAAGCTCTTTATATTTACAGTGCTTTAGCTACTAACTATATCACATTTACTAAACATATGACCCAATATACTTCACTTCATACACATTTAATACTTCTAAATTTTACTGAAGAAAAAGAGCCCAAGAGATACCTGTATAATAATCTTAGACTTAAGCATTTTTGTTATTTTTTAACTTTCTCATCTTTTACTATTATTAAATTATTCAATTATATTTGTAAAATAAAATCGTTTTCTTTCTTTCTTTCTTTTTTGAGACGGAGTCTTGCTCTGTTGCCTAGACTGGAGTGCAGTGGTGCAATCTCAACTCATTGCCACCTCTGCCTCCCTAGTTTTAGTGATTCTCTTGCCTCAGCCTCCCAAATGCACCACCATGTCTGGCTGCTTTTTATATTTTTAGTAGAGATGGGGGTTCACTATGTTAGCCAGGCTGATCTTGAACTCCTGACGTCAGGTGATCTGCCTACCTCAGCATCCCAAAGTGTTGGGATTACAGGCATGAGCTACCATGCTCAGCCAGTAAAATTGTTTTCTATTATTTTTTAAAATCTTCTTTTTTTCTTTTTTTAATAGAAACGGGGTTTCACCATGTTGGCCTGGATGATCTTGATCTCCTGACCTCATGATTCGCCTGCCTCAGCCTCCCAAAGTGCTAGGATTACAGGCATGAGCCACTGCGCCCGGCAATAGTTATTGTTTTCAAATATTCTTTCTCCCCTTCTTCCATAATAGAATCTCCCATTATTATCTGGTTGCTTGGGGGAAAAGTGTGTGTGTGTGTGTATGTGTGTGTATACATATAACATATATATGTGTTTTATGTATATACATATATGTGATATATATGTGGTATATATACCACACATATATGTGTGTATATAAATCAATTTGTATATTAAAAAATATATATATATATCAAATGCAATTCCAAGACTCTTGCCGCTAAGGGTGGCCATATGACAAACAAAGGAGGTGTGTGCTACTTCTGGGAAGTTTCCTTAAAGGGAGGGACACACCTTTACTTATTCTTTCCTCCTACCAGCTAGAGCAAATGCATGGTTTCTCCTGAGTGACAAAAAGAAAATCAGGAGAGTGTGATGCCTTTAAAACCAAGCAAATAAATTGTTTAAAGAAAGAAGGAATGATTGATTATGGCAAGTGATATTCAAAGGTCAAAAAGATGAGGAATGAGAAGTGACGATTAGATTTAACAATATGGACATGGTTGATGACCTTGAAAAGAGCAGTTTCAGTGGAGTATTGGGGCTAGACCTGTTTGCAGTGGGGCTCGAGAGAAAACAAGGTGAGAAATGGGAGAGAATGAGTTCTGCATTAAAAGGTAAAGCTAACCACATATTTACGATCCAAACTAAAACACATTTGAAAAGGCCACCATTAATAATTGAACCATGATTTAATTAATTAATAATGAAGCATAAACTGGAACTGTCATGCCAAATCAGTATAAATGTCATTTTAGGAAGGAAGGAAAGTGATAGGGCTGTGACTGAAAGTGGGATCAAAAGAATGTTGGTTTGTTTCATTGTTGTTTTTTTTCTTTTAATAAGGAAGAAATAGTAGCTATTCCTTCTATACCCAGTTTTTTTTAGGATTCTTATTATGAGGGATGTTGAATGTTATGAAATGCTTTTTCAGCATTTTTGTTATTCTTTAACTTTCTCATCTCCTTTTACTGTTATTCAATTATATATTTAAAGTAAAATTGTTTTCTTTTCTTTTTTTGAGATAGTCTTGCTCTGTCACCCAGACTGGAGTGCAGTGGTGCAATCTGAGCTCACTGCAACCTCTGCCTTTCCATTTCAAGTGATTCTCTTGCCTCAGCCTCCTGAGATTTCAATTGAAATCATCATATGGTTTTTGTCCTTTATTCTGTTGATATGATATGTTACATTATTATGTGAATCATCCTTGCATCTCTGGGATAAATCCCACTTAGTCATGATGAGTGATCTTTTTAATGTGTTGTTGAATTTGGTTTGCTAATATTTTGTTGAGAATTTTCGCATCAATATTCATCAGTAATATTGAACTATAGTTTCCTTTTTTGATGTGTCTTTGTTTGGTTTTGGTATCACAGTAATATTGCCCTTGTAGTATGAGTTTGGGAGTATTTGCTCTTCCTCTATTTTTCAGAATAGTTTTGAGTAGGATTGGTATTAGTTCTTTAAATGTTTGGTAGAATGCAGCAGTGAAGACATCAGGTCCTGGGCAAAGTCCTGGGAGACTTTTTATTACTGCTTTGACCTTGTTACTTGTTATTTGTCTGTTCAGGTTTGGATTTCTTCATGGTTCAATCTTGATAGGTTGTATGTGCTTAGGGACGTATCTGTTTCTTCTAGATTTTCCAATTTATTGGCATATAGTTGCTTATAGTAGCCACTAATGATCCTTTAAATTTCTGCAGTGTGAGTTGTATCGTCTCCTTTTCCATCTCTGATTTTATGTATTTAGGTTCTCTCTTTTTTTATTAGTCTGGATAAAGGTTTGTCAATCTTGTCTTTTCTAAAAGCCAACTTTTTGTTTCATTGATCTTTTGTATTATTTTTTTCATTTCAAATTTGTTTACTTCTGCTCTGATTGTTATTGTTTCTTCTACTAATTTTAGCTTTGGTTTGCTCTTGCTTTTTCAGTTTGTTAAGATGCATCATTAAGCTGCTTATTTGAAGTTTTTCTTCTTTTTTGATGTAGGTACTTACAGCTGTAAACTCCCCTCTTAGCAGTGCTTTTACTGTTTCTCATAGGTTTTGGTATGTTGTTTCCATTATCAGATTTTTCAATAAATTTTTTCAATTTTCTTTTTACTTTCTTTATTGACCTACTAGTTATTCAGGAATATATTGTTTAATTTCCATGTGTTTGCATGGTTTCTAAAATTCCTTGTTATTGATTTCTAGTTTTATTCTGTTGTTGTCACAGAATTGCTTTATATTGTTTCAATTTTTTTGAATGCTTTAAGACTTCTTTTGTGACCTAACATATGGTCTGTCCTTGAGAATGATCCATGTACTAAGAAAAAAATGTGTATTCTGCAGCCTTTGGATGAAATGTTCTGTAAATATCTTTTAGGTCTATATTTGGTCTATAGTGCAGATTAAATTCAGTATTTCTCTGTTGACTCTGTTGACTTTTTGTCTAGATCTGTATATATCAATCCATTTTCACACTGCTAGAAAAAATTACCTGAGACTGGATAATTTATAAAGAGATTTAATTGCCTTACATGGCAGCAGTGGGGAGGGAGAGAGAGAGAGAGAGAGAGAGGAAGGAAGTGCCAAACTTTAAAACGATCAGCTCTTGTGAGAACTCACTATCATGAGAACAGCAAGGGAGAAATCTGCCCACCATGATCTAGTCATCTCCCACCAGGCCCCTCCTTTGACATGTGGGGGTTACAATTCAAGATAAGATTTGGGTGGGAACACTAATACGGTTTGACTCTGTGTCCCCTCCAAATTTCTTCTTGAATTGTAATTTCCAGGTGTCCAGGGAGGAACCTGGTGGGAAGAGACTGGATGATGGGGACATTTCACCCATGCTTTTCTTGTGATAAGTGAGGGAGTTCTCACAAGAGCTGATGGTTTTAAAGTGTGGCACTTCCTTGTTCTCACAATTCATTCTCTCCTGCCACCATGTAAGACATGCCTTGCTTCCCCTTCCCCTCCTGCCATGGTTATAAATTTCCTGAGGCCTTCCCAGCCATGTGAGTCAATTAAACCTATTTTCTTTACAAATTACCCAGTCTTGGGTATTTCTTTATAGCAGTGTAAAACTGAACTAATGCAGACACAGAGCCAAACTATGCAATTCCACCCCTGGTCCCTCTCAAAACTCTTGTTCTTTTCACATTTCAAAACCAAACATACCTTCTCAACAGTCCCACAAAGTCTTAACTCATTCCTGCATTAACTCAAAAATCCAAGTCATTAATCTCATCTAAGACAAGGCAACTCCCTTCTGCTTATCAGCCTGTACATTCAAAAACAAATTAGTTATTTCCAAAATACAATGGGGGTACTGGCATAAAGTAAATGTTCTAATACCAAATAGGAGAAATTGGCCAAACAAAGGGGCCATAGGCCCCATGCAAGCTCAACACATGGCAGGGCACTCATTAAATCTTAAAGCTCTAAAATAATCTATTTTGACTCCATGTCTAACATCAAGGCCACAGTAATACATAAGATTTAATGAGAGCCCAGGGGTATGCTCCCAAGGCCTTGGTCAGCTCCACCCCTGTGGCTCTGCAGGGTACATCCCTTGTGGCTGCTTTCATGGGCTGGCATTGAGTGTCTGTGACTTTTCCAGGTGCATGGTACAAGCTGTTGATGGATCTACTATTCTGGGGTCTGGAGGATGGTGGCCCTCTTCTTATAGTTCCACTAGGCAGTGCCCCAGTGGGGACTCTCTGTGAGGGCTGCAGTCTCACATTTCTCCTCTACATTGCCTTAGTAGAAGTTGTTCGTAAGGGCTCCACTCTTGCTGCAGACTTCTGCTTGGACATCCAGGCATTTCCATACATCCTCTGAAATCTAGGCAGAGGCCCCCAATGCTCAACTCTTGCCTTCTGCACACCTGCAGGCCCAACACCACATGGAAGCCACCAAGGCTTGTGGTTTGCACCCTCTGAAGCAATGGCCTGAGCTGTTTGTTGATCCCTTAAGCCACATCTGGAGCTGAAGCAGCTGAGACGCAGGCTGCCATGTCCTGACGCTGCACAGAGGAGTAAGGCCCTGGGCCTGGCCCACAAAACTACTTTTCCCTGCTAGACCTCCAGGCCTGTGATGGAAGGGGCTGCTATGAAGGTCTCTGAAATGTCCTAGAGACATTTTCCCTATTGCCTTGGATATTAACATTTGGCTTCTCATAACTTATGCAGCTGGCTTGAATTTCTCCCCAGAAAATGGGTTTTTCTTTTCTAATACATGATCAGCCTGCAAAATTGCCAAAGTTGTATGCTCTGCTTCCCTTTTCAATATAAGTTTCAATTTCAGACCATCTTTTCATGAATGCATATGGCCATATACTTTTGTAAAAAGCCAGGTAACATCTTGAATGCTTTGCTGCTTAGAAATTTCTTCTGCCAGATATCCTAAATCATTTCTCTCAAGTTCAAAGTTCCATAGGTCTCTAGAGCAGGGGCAAAATGCCACCAGCCTCATTGCTAAAGCATAGCAAGGGTCACTTTTACTCCAGTTCTCAAGAAGTTCCTCATCTCCATCTGAGGCCACCTCAGCCTGGACTTCATTGTCCATACCACTGTCAGCACTTTGGTCAAAACCATTTGACAGGTCTCTAGGAAGTTTCAATCTTTCCCTCATATTCCTGTCTTCTTCTGAGCCCTCCATACTGTTCCAACCTCTGCTCATTACCTAGTTCCACATTTTCAGGTTATCTTTATATCAGTACCTCACTATCCCAGTTCTAATTTCCTATATTTGTTCATTTTCAGACTTCCATAAAGGACTACTTGAGACTGCATAATTTAAAAAGAATTGAGATTTTATCGACTCACAGTTCTGCATATCTGGGGAGGCCTCAGGAAACTTACAGTCATGGTAGAAGGTGAAGGGGAAGTAAGGCATGTTTTACATGGCAGCAGGAGAGGGAGAGTGAGTGGGGAAGTGCCACACTTTAAAACCATCAGCTCTCATGAGAACTCACTGTCATGAGAACAGCAAGGGAGAGATCCACTCCCATTATCCAATCATCTCCCATCAGGTTTCTCCTCTGACAGTGAGGTTTATAATTTGAGATGAGATTTCGATGAGGACACAGAGCCAAACCATATCACTGTCCAATGCTGAAAGTGGGGTATTGTATTGAGGTCTATCTCTCTCTTTGGCTCTAATAATATTTACTTTATATATCTGGGTGCTCCAGTGTTGGATGCATATATTTTATAACTATTATATCTTCTAGCTGAATTGACCCCTTTATCATTATATAGTGACTCTTTTTGTCTACTTATAGCTTTTGTCTTGAGATCTATTTTATCTGATATAAGTATACTACTCCTGCTCTTTTTTGGTTTCTATTGGTATGCGGTATTTTTTCCATCCTTTTATTTTCAGTGTGTCTGAAAATTTATGTGTGTCTTTATAGGTCAAGTATGTTTCTTATAAGCAACAGATCATTGGATCTTGTTTTGTTTTAGTTTTTGTTGTTTTGAGATGGAGTCTCACTCTGACACCCAGGTAAAGTGCAGTGGCATGATCTTGGCTCACTGCAACTTCCACCTCCTGGGTTCAAGCGATTCTCCTGCCTGGAACTACAGATGTGAACCACCGTGCCTGGCGTGGGTCTTGTTTTTAAAAAATTCATTCAGTTTTTTAAAAATTGATTCAGTTACTCTCTTTTTATTGGAGAGTTTAGTCCATTTGCCTTCAATATTTTTCTTGATAAATAAGGACTTACTCCTGCCATTTTGTTATTTGTTTTCTGGTTGTTTGTGTGATCCACCCTCTTCAGCCTCCCAAAGTGCCAGAAGAGTTTTCTAAAGCCAGCTGTCTTCATTTCCTCACATTCTTTTTCACTATTTTCAGTTCCATTCTGATGCACTGAGATTATACCAATCACCACCATACACCTGAAATGACTTCTGTCATCATCAGCCTTCCTGTTGCCAAATCTAATGAAAATGTGCATATTATCACCTTATTAGACTATTTAGTTTTTGACACAACTGTTTATTCTTTTCTTGCTCTTGGCTTCCATGACTCTAACACTCTATTGGTTATCCTCTTAATTTGTTGCCTGTTTCCTTTCAGTCTCCTTTATTTTCTTTTTCTCTAACCAACCTTTAAGTGCTGAGATTTACTTTCTTTTTCTTTCCTTTGTTAATAGCCATTTTCCTATAGTCTTAAGTATTGTATATATGCCAAAACTTCCAAAAATATGTCTCCAGATCAGATCGATTCTGTACTCTTTCTTTACTTGGATGTCTCACAGGCTTCTCATACTTCAAATGTTCAAATTAGAGTTCTTGGTCCCCTTCTCCCATCTTGTTTCTCGAGCTGCAGCCTGTTAATCTTTTGGTCCTTACCTTTTTAGTAAATGGCACTACCATCCACACAGCCAAAAGCTTGGCTCCTTGATTCTACCATTTCCCTCAACTCATCCTCATACAGCTGCAATCCTTCAGCTTGTCTTATTGCATCTCTCTATGTGTATTTACAATTTATCAATATCTCTTCATTTTCACACTCCTTCCTAGTATAAACAATATAATTTGTCACCTTCAGTAGCTTCCTAACTTCTACCCTTGCCTTGCTCTCATTTGCCTTTTTAAAGGGAAACCAAATTTCTACATGCACCAGAAGACAGAAGTCCTCTTTCTTTGCTTAATGCAGCCGTGGCTTGTGGTCCCAAGAAGCATCTAAAGTGGGTAGCAGCTTCAAAGCATTGGATGCTGTATAAATTGATCAGTGTGTTTGCCCCTTGTCCATCCATGGTCCCCACAAGTTGAGAGAGTGTCTCCCCCTCATAATTTTCCTGAGGAACAGACTTAAGTATGCCCTGACAGGAGATGAAGTAAAGATTTGCATGCATTGGTTCATTAAGATTAATGGCAAGTTCCAAAGTGATATAACCTACCCTGCTGGATTCATGGATGTCATCAGCATTGACAAGATGGGAGAGAATTTCTGTCTGATCTATGACACTAAGAGTTGCTTTGCTGTACATCGCATTGTACCTGAGAAGGTCAAGTACAAGTTGTGTAAAGTGAGAAAAATCTTTGTGGGCACAAAAGGAATCCCTCATTTGATGACTCATGATGCTTGCACTATCTGCTACCCTGATCCCTTCATCAAGGTGAATGATACCATTAAGATTGATTTGGAGACTGGCAAGATTACTGATTTCATCAAGTTTCACACTGGTAAGCTGTGTATGGTTACTGGAGGTGCTAATCTGGGAAGATTTGGTGTGATCACCAACAGAGAGAGGCACCTTGGATCTTTTGACATGGTTTATGTGAAAGATGCCGATGGCAACAGCTTTGCTACTTGACTTTCCAACATTTTTATTATTGGCAAGGGCAACAAACCATGGATTTCTCGTCCCCTAGGAAAGGGTATCTGCTTCACCATTGCTGAAGAGAGAGACAAATGACTGGTGGCCAAACAGAGCAGTGGGTGAAATGGTCCCTGGGTGACATGTTAGATCATTGTACATAATTAAAAATAATGTGGCATGATTAAAAAAAAAGAAACCAGTATGATCTTATTAAAATAGAATGAGATATGTTACTCCTATACTTAAAACACTAGCAATGTTCAATATGCTTAAAATTCCAAATCCCTAACATGCCACACATGGCTCAGTATGATCTGACTCCTTCCTAATCTATGTTATGCTTATTTCCACTCCAGCCTTAAGGAAATGCTCACATCATTTCTTCTGTCTGCAGTGCTCTTCTCTCAACTCTTTACCTGTTTAAATAGTTTTTAGTTTTCAGATCCTAGCTTAAATGTAATTTAAGTGTTTAGTTTTTAATGTAAGTTGCAGGTGTACCTCTTCAAAACAAAACAATCAGATTTAACTTTGTGTTATTGGATTCATTGATCACTATCAGTTATTTCATAACACAACTTCTTTTTGAGTTGTCTTATTCTTCTCTCAGTTATCTATAATATTTTTAAGAAAAATTTTCAAGAAAGGTATATGGGTGGTATATTTTCTAAGTATGTTTATTTCTGAGGATGTGCCCTCATAAAAAATGATAGTTTTGCTGGATTTTTAAATTTTCAAGTTACAATATGTTCTTCCTCTCATAGAAGTACTGTCGATTGCCTACCCAGCAGCCATTTCTCCTTCTTTCTTTTTAAGAAAACTCTGATATTGTTTGGGCAGTCCACGCTTCTCTACCCAGATATGTACTTTAAATCAATGGCTTTCTCCTTAATAGTGATTGGCTTTGGAATGGGCATGTGACACAACTCTAGCCAATGAGATATTCTTTCTTATTCTGCTCAATATTGCCATGTGTGTTTGTAATGCCTGGAACTGTAGGACCAGTTCATGAACAAGAGGATGAGTAATTCAGGATAAGCTAATCTCCTGAGCCTGGCAAAGCAGAAAAATGGAAGAAACCTAGGGCTAAGCCACTGAATTAACCAATCTCAGATCCAACTTAGAAATTCTTCTGTGAAATAATAAATCTGCCTTATTGTTTATACTAGTTATAGTTTTCTATTTCTTAGGACTAAGAATCTTCCAATGCACACCTTTTATATGTTTTTTGTTTTATAGTTTTAAAATACGTTTTGTTGCTTCTTTAGTGAAATACGAGATCAGCATGGTTCTTGCTTCCTTACATGTAGTCTGTTTTTGTTGACTAATTGCTAGCAATATTTTAAAAACCAAAAGTTTTCTTCAATTATTTCTATAATTCTTTCTTCTTCTGCTGATCTTTCTTCTGCTTATATTGCTTTAAATTTAAACACTATTAAATAAATTATCAGGGCTGCCTAATAATCTCTCTGTATTCATTCTTGCAGTCTTTGAGTCAACTGCTTCATGTTTTCTCCTCCTGCTAGAAACCTCCAATATTCTTTCTTCCCTCATCTCATTCAGGCTGATGACTTTGCTTATTACTTCACTGTTGATACAGTTTGGATGTGTGTCCCTGTCCAAATGTCATGCTGAAATGTAATCCCCAAAGTGGGAGGCGGGCCTGGTAGGACATGACTGGAGTATGGGGATGGTTTTCTCATGAATGGTTTAGCACCATCCACTTGGTGCTGTTCTCACAATAGTGCATGAGTTTTCATGAGATCTGATTGTTTAAAAGTATGTGGCACACCACTCCACCCCTTGCTCCTGCTTTCACCATATGACATGCCTGCACTCTGTTCACCTTCTGTCTTGATTGTAAACTTCCTGAAACCTCCTTAGAAGCAGATGCTGCTGTGGTTCCTGTACAGGCTGCAGAACCAGGAATCAATTAAACCTCTTTTCTTTATAAATTACCCAATCTTGAGTATTTCTTTATAGCAATGTAACAATGGCCTAATGCAACTATGAAGATAAAAGTAAACAAAGGAGAATTTCTACATCTTCCTATTCTGTGTCAGACATGAAGATGTGCCCAATCAGCTCTCCCTTCAATAAAGGGCTAGTTGTCCATTTGCAAGGAGTGTGCTTAGCTGCCGGCTTCCAGCAGTTAATCCCTTCAGGGTTCCCTTCTGCTTTCAAACTGATGTCATAGGCTTCTCTAGTGATCTTCAGCCAACGACTGAGCAAGTCAGTGTGCAAAGATGTGTTTATTTCCACTCAAGGTGGGACTCCTGTAATGGACAATCTTGACTTTGGAGCTGAGCTGGCAGAGACTGTTAGAACAGCTTCATAAAAGTCTCCATTGTTGTCTGATGGCTCCAGCTGACTCTCTTCTTTTCCGTTTACAGGAGTCATTCCCCAATAAGTATTTTAGGCTCCTCACTCTGTCTTAGTGTCTGCCTTCTGGGAAACCTAACCCGCAACACATGCTAAATCTATTGGTCTAACAATATTGGGGCCTATATACACTGCCTTGCATGGGTGAGTTGTGTAGGCTGCATCTCACACCAGATAATTCCACTTGTGATGCCTCTAAACCATTCAAGGATATTTCACCTGAAATTGTTTTCTCTCTTCTACATCATCAATTTTTCCTTTCTATGGAATTATTTTTCCCAGCATACAAACGTGTTGCAAAATTTGTCATCCTAAAAAAAAAAAACAAAAAAAAACCCCAAAATTTCCTTGAACTTACATTCCCCTTCAGCTTCTGCAACATTTTCCTACTCCTCTCTTTACAAGAACTCTTCAAAGTACTGTGTGTCTCTCTTTATCATTTCTCATTATATCTTGAACTAACTCCATTTAGGCTTTTGTCTAACTCCAATTAGGGACAAAATATGCTCTTTTCCAGTTCCCACTTTGCTTTAGTTCTCCGTCCTCATCTTACCTGACTACACAGCAGCATTTGATGCAGTCAATCATTTCCTCCTTTTGAAACATTTGCTTATTTAGCTCTCAAGATCTACTTTATCCCACGTCTCTTTCCCCTCACCTCACTGGCTGTACTTCCTCATTCTCTTTTTTTTTTTTTTCAGACAGAGTCTCACTCTGTTGCCCAGGCTGGAGTGTCGTGGCACCATCTCAGCTTATTGCAATCTCTACCTCCAGGGTTCAAGTGATTCTGTTGCCTCAGCCTCCCCAGAGGGACTACAGGCACTGGCACCACACCCAGCTAATGTTTATATTTTTAGTAGAGACGGTATTTTGCCATGTTGGCCAGGCTGGTCTAAAATTCCTGACCTCAGGTGATTTGCCTGCCTTGGCCTCCCAAAATGCTGCTTCCTCATTCTCTTTTAATGAATGAATCCCTGGCTGTTCCAGGACTCAGTCCTAGGACTTATCTTCTCTGTCCATATTCCCTTTCATGGTGATCTTTCTGATGTCATAGGTTCAAATACCACAAACGCTTTGACTGTTCCCAAATTTCCAGCCCTGACTTCTTCTCTGGACTCTAAACTCTCATATTTAACCTCCACTTGGGTATTTTCTAGTTTATACTTTGTGTCACCAGCCCTGCCACATACAGAGAAGGAGCTTCTCAATTTTCATCTTGACTTTGAGATGAATCAATTTTCATCTCAATTTTGACAACTTGAGATGAGTCCATATCATCTAGATTTTCTTTTCTTTCTTAAAATATATTTTGAGACAGAGTCTTGCTCTGTCCAGGCTGGAGTGCAATGGCATGATCTTGGCTCACTGCAACCTCCACCTTCTGGGTTCAAGTGATTCTCCTGCCTCGGCCTCCCCAGTAGTTGGAATTACAGGTGCCCACCATCCTGGCCAGATAATTTTTGTATTTTTAGTATAGATGGGGGTTTCACCATGTGGGTCAGGCTGGTTTTAAACTTCTGACCTCAAGTGATCTGCCCGCCTTGGCCTCCCAAAGTGCTGGGATTTCAGGTGTGAGCCACTGTGCTCGGCCAATAATTTTTTTTCCTTTTTTTTTTTTTTGAGACAAGGTCTCACTCTGTCACCCAGGCTGGAGTGCAGTGGTGCAATCTCCTGGGTTCAAGCAATTCTCTACCTCAGCCTCATTAGTAGCTGGGACTACAGGCATGTGCCACCATGCTTGGCTGATTTTTTTTTTTTTGTATTTTCAGCAGAGATGGGGTTTCACCATGTTGGCCAGGCTGGTCTGGAACTCTTGGGCTCAAGTGATCTGCCTGCCTCAGCCTCCCAAAGTGCAGGGATTACAGGCATGAGCCACTGCATCTGGGCCAAGATTGTCTATTTTTAAATGTAGAATTATGCACAATATTTAAAAAATAATTTTGTGTAGTTTTCTCTGTTTTTGACTTCATTTTCCTTCTTTGTTATAGAATTTGCCAGAGACATATTTGAAGTTGGTTTGTTTTTTAAAAAAGATATTTACTGGATACTTACAATAATTCAGCATCTATGTTAGCCATTTTCAGGTATGTAATTTAAGTAATTTAGTTTGATGAAGAAACAATTTTATCTTCTACTGATGACTTGAAAAGATGTTGATAAACTATATGCTTCATCTGTTCTATAATTTTGCCAGCTTTCAATATCATGCTTATTAGCATTTAGTTTCTGGAATTCATTTTTTATGTTTTGAAAATGGAAACATCTGTGCGTCTTCAGTCTTCTGGCAACTTTGTGTTCTCCATTTCTCAAAATTACTGATGATATTTCTATGGTGTATTAGTTCATTTTCTGTTGCTTATCACAGAATACATGAAACTGGGTAATTTGTAGAGAAAAGGAATATATTTTTTATGGTTATGGAGGCTAAGTTCAAGGTCAAGGGGATGCATCTGGTGAGAGCCTTCTTGCTGGTGGGGACTCTGCAGAGTCCTGAGGTGGTGCAGGGAATCACATGGCGAGGGGCTGAGTGTGCTAGCTCAGGTCTCTCTTCTTGTTCGCATAAAGCTACCAGTTTCTCTCCCATGATAACTCATGAATCCATTAATCCATGAATGGAATAATCCATTCATTAAGGTAGAGTCCTCATGATCCAATCATCTGTTATAGGACCCACTTCTCAATCAGTTGTGGATTCCACATGAGTTTTGGAGGAGACATTCAAACCATGCATATAGTTACATCATAGTATTATGTTTTATACCCAAGAATGTAATTCACTGGTGGCTGAAAGACCTGAACCGGTTTAAAGGAACTAGGTGTGTTCTTGCTATGCTTTCCTTGTCTCACAATAATGTTTATGTACCTCTTAAATTTGAAAATTATTTTTCTTGATGAATATAATCAATGTAGCAGTTATTGCCAGTGATTTATTCCCTTAAACAACAGGATTTTCTTTCCTAGTGTTTATAGATTCAGTAAAATATGCAAAATGATTTAATTACCATTTTGTTTTAAACTGTGTAGTAAGAATACATTTTAAAGAACCATTAATTGTCCTTGTTTGCCAATTATCATATTTAAATTGTGATACATTGTAAGCTTCAGTGGAAAGCATTGAACATATATATTTTTCACTAAATATTTCCTTGTTCCAAAGGATTAAAAATGAAAGGATTCATAAAGATAGACATATAGATCAATGAAACAGAATTGAGAATCCAGAAATAAATTCACACTTATGTGGTCAATTGATATTTTCGGTAAAGAGGCCAGAGAAATGGGAAAAGAATATAGTCTTTTCCAGAAATAGTGTTGGAATAACTGGATAGCCATATGGAAAAGAAATGAACTTTGAATCTTTCTTCACATTATACACCAAAATTAATTCAAAACAGATCATTGTCCTAAATGTAAGGGTAAAAACGTGTGTATTCTAGAATGATGCATAGGAGAAAAAGCTTTGTGACCTTGGGATAAGATACAAAAAGCATGAGCCATAAATGAAATAATTAATAAATGAACTTCAGAAAAATTAAAATCTTTTGCTTGTTTAAATTACTAAGAAAATGAAAAGGCAAGCTCTAGCTTGGGAGGAAATATGGGCAAAGTATTTATCTGACAAAGTACTTGTATCCAGATCTAATTAAGAATTTTGTCTGGGCAAGGTGGCTCACGCCTGTAATCCCAGCACTTTAGGAGGCTGAGGCAGGCAGATCATGAGGTCAAGAGACTGAGACCATTCTGGCCAACATGGTGAAACACCATCTCTACTAAAAATACAAAAATTAGGTGGGTGTGGTGGTGCATGCCATTAATCCCAGCTACTCGGGAGGCTGAGGCAGGAGAATCACTTGAACCCCAGAGTAGGGGTTGCAGTGAGCTGAGATTGTACCATTGGACTCCAGCCTAGGCAACAAGACTGAAACTCTGTCAAAAAAAAAAAGTATTACTTTCAATAAATCATCTCTTTGTTCCTATAACACAACTCCTCTGCTAGCTCTTTATCCCAAAACATTAGTGCTATGAACTGAATTGTGTTTCCCTCAAAATCTGTATGTTGAAACCCTAACCCCCAGGGGACTATAAGGAAGTAATGAAGGTGAGATGAGGTCATAAGGGTGGGGCCCTAATTCAATGGGATTAATGTCCTTATAAGAAGAGACACTAGACAGCTTGCTGTTTTGTTCTCTCTCCCCACATGGACTCAGAGGAAAGGCAATGAGCAGACATAGGGAGAAGGCAGCTGTCTGCAAGCCAGGAATAGAGCCCTCACCAGAAACTGAATTTGTTGGCACCTGGATCTTGGACCTCCAGCCTCCAGGACAGTGAGAAAATATATTTCTATTGTTTAAACCACCCAGGTTATGTTATTTTGTTATTGCAGCCTGAGCTGACTAATACAATTGGTAAATAGAGCTGAATTTACTAAACTATAAATGTAATCCTTCAGAATATTTCCCTGGTTATAATTTGGCTTAATCAGCTTTCTACCTGTAAACTACTACTTAGTTGAAAACTATGCTAGTTAATAGTTCAAATTTTCTAGTCCCAATGAGAGTATGCAATGAAAGCAGGTGATTTTTACCACTAATATTTACTCTAAATTAATATCTATGAGTTTAATTGATAGCACAGCAGTATTCCAAAAAATTTACCTGAAGAATATATAATTTCCATAACATAAATCCAAGTTTTGAAATAATCTTGGGCATAAATTCAGGTATGAAAAACACGTAACTATTTTTTGTCTTTCTATCACTCAGCTTAATTTCTATTTTGAGATTTTTTTTTTTCTGTCAGGAAAGTAGAAATCCATTCCAGTCCACTTAGAGCTTCAGAATCCTCTCTATACTTCACAGACATGCACCCAGCTCTCCATTTTTGTGGCTACAAAACAGTTCTGGGAGACTTACATAGAAGGAGCATCTGACCCCTGACGTTTCCTGTTCCTAGTGGCATCTGTGAAATACATGTCACCCCTTCTGGTCCTTGAGCCTTGATTGTCTGTTTGTGATGCTGTTTCCATTTGAGTGCCCATTCTTTGTCCAAAGCTCAGGAGCAAGAGAGTCATTCTGTTGCATCCACTTCACTTGATAGGTGAGGAGAGGCAGGTAATATTATGAGGAGGCTAAGACTCTATTTGCCTAGCCTTACACAAATGAAAACAATTATTTCTTCTGGATGGTCTTGCTTTTTAAAATACGGATCCTGCCTCATCAATTTAATGATCAACATCAGCATTAAAAAATAATATAGAATAGAAATATCAGAATGCATCATCTATAGAAAGAGTAAATATTGTTTTCTGGCTTCCTGAAATTTTGTTTGTTATATACGTGGAGATACATATACAGGGACTGGGCATCTATTCGATTGCAATGTAAAATGTATTTCTTAACTGTAGATCATAGTCACAAAAGTTAGAAAGCCATTACTCTATACATTGTATATAGAACTCCCAAAAAAGGCCACTTAAATAAGAGTTGATCAAGCAAAACTGAATTTATTGAACAATGAACTTTCTGCAAAGTTGCCGAAAGGTTGCAGTGAACTTGTCACTCAGGTTGGAGTGCAGTGATGTGATTACAGCTCACTGCACCTTGAACTTCTGGGCTCAAGCGATTCTCCTGAGTTGCTGGGATTATAGACTATTATTTAACTAATTTTTAACGAGGGAACAAGGCAGATGTTGAATGGCTCAAAGGAGAATTTAAAGAATGGACACAACAGATCAGAAATGTTGAAATGAATGTGTAAATAGAGGCAAAATGGGCTTTTTCTATAATGAAGGAGGAAAGCCAATTGAACCTTCATGAAACCATTTATTGGCATGAATATAGACAATAATTATTTTGCATTACTGTCGGTTACATACCATTTAAAGAGCTGTATAGTAGTTAAAAGGCAATGGAAGGCACAGAACCTCCTTCCAATCAGAGTTATGTAGCCCAGAAGGGTCTGTTCTAAACAATGTATGCTTTTCCTTTAAAGCACATTTGTTTTCCCCCTATAGTCCTAAGAAGGGGTTCTTTTCCCAGACAAGCAAATTATTTGTTCAGACAAATTTATTTTAAGGAAGCTCCTGAAGGGTGTAGTGAAATAATGTACTGGTTCATAGAATTATCTTCCTGGGAAAAAAAATCTCCTGGAGTAATAGAAAAGTCATGTCGACTCTGAGTTCTCAGTACTAATAGCTAAGCTGTGTGGGTGAAGGTGGTCTCAATCTCATACATTTGCTTTCCTGCTTTTTTTTTTATCTACCTAGACCAGGAATATTCTTCTATCCCAGGGGATGGGGATTGAGGTAAGGACCCTATTATGCTTACTTCTCTACCTCTCCATATTTCAAATGCTTCATCCTTCTCCTAGGGGCCTGGGATTTTGAAAGTCAAAAGCCAGAAAAAAACCTTCAGATTATTTACCAAATAAACACCTCTCTTTAGCCTGGGTTACCTGAATTTTGGGGGAAGGGAATGGTGAGAGCAAAGGGAAGGGGAATGAGGGATGGTGAGAGCAAAGGGAAGGGGAATGAGAGAGGAGGATTTTTACAAAAGGTTTCCCTTGCCACATTCTTGCAAACACAGGTAATGTATACCTAGAAAAGAAAGTTACCCGGTAGAATGAGTTTTAAATGCTCTATGTGAAAAGTGTTTTTATTGTTCTGGTTGATTTACTATGTGTAAAAGAATGTAGTTCACCAAGTCTCTATTTTAGCAGCTTGAATGTCTCAGTTCCTTCCTTCCTTCCTTCCTTCCTTCCTTCCTTCCTTCCTTCCTTCCTTCCTTCCTTCCTTCTTTCCTTCTTTTCTCTCTCTCTCTCTCTCTTTCTCTCTCTCTCTCTCTCTCTCTCTCTTTCTTTCTTTCTCTCTTTCTTTCACAGGGTCTCACTCTATTACCCATGCTGGAGTGCAGTGGCAGGATCATGGCTCACTGTAGCCTTGACCTCCTGGCCTCAAGCAATCCTTCTGCCTCAGCCTCCCCAGTAGCTGGGACTACAGGCATGTGCCACTGTGCCTGGCTAATTTTTTGTGTTTTTTTTTGTAGAGACAGGGTTTCATCATGTTGCCGAGGCAGGTCTCAAACTCCTGGGCTCAAATCTACCCACCATAGCCTCACAAAGTGCTGGGATTACAGGCATGAGCCACCATGCCTGGCCTCAGTATTTTCTTTCCTTATCCTTCCTCATCCCCAGGACTCACTGGAATTTTCTCTAAGCTTCCTCCTGAATTATAGATATTAGAACATAATCCCATTTTGTTTTCTTTTTTTCTGGACTCTAAATGTTTACAAACGTCTTTCTTATCAAGCGGTGTTGCAATGATCTACTTTGTAAGTTCCTTAACTAAAACAATGTTATCCAACCAGGAAACAGATAAGTAAAATACTTGTTTCAGGTTGCAAGTTCTGTAAATGATTTAATTCTTTGTCCATGTTCATTCAAAATCTTACCTCATACTTATTTGGGTCAAGTGATACCTGTATTTGTTCATTAGTAAATGTGATGTTTATTAAATTGACATTATATAGCTACTGATTATCATCATAAAACTGGGCTAATTTCCCCCACAATAACATACACACACACATACACACACACACACACACACACACACACACACACACACACACACATATATTTTATTGCATTTTAGGTTTTGGGGTACATGTGAAGAACATGCAAGATTGTTGCATAGGTACATACATGGCAATGTGGTTTGCTGTCTTCCTCTCCATCACCTATATCTGGCATTTCTCCCCATGTTCCTCCCCAACTCCCTACCCCACACTGTCTCTCCCCTAGACCCTCCCCACAGACCTCAGTGTGTGATGCTCCCCTCCCAGTGTCCATGTGTTCTCATTGTTCAACACCTGCCTATGAGTGAGAACATGCGGTGTTTGATTTTCTGTTCTTGCGTTAGTTTGCTGAGAAAGATGGTTTCCAGGTTCATCCATGTCCCTACAAAGGACACAAACTCATCGTTTTTTATGGCTGCATAGTATTCCATGGTGTATATGTGCCACATTTTCCCTGTCCAGTCTATCATCAATGGGCATTTGGGTTGGTTCCAAGTCTTTGCTATTGTAAA
>CAUYLG010019278.1:0-20463 GCA_963573385.1 Cacajao melanocephalus | reverse complement strand
GGAGGAGAGGCATTCTGATTTCGGGTGTTCTCAGCCTTTTTGCACTGGTTTCTTCCCATTTTTGTGGATTTATCCACCTGTCGTCTTTGTAATTGCCGACTTTCAGATTGGGTCTGAGTGGACGTCCAGCTTGTTGGTGATAAAATTTTTTCTGTTTCTTAGTTTTCCTTCCGCGGACGCCCTTTCCCCACAGAGCTAGGCCTTCCCGGGTTCAGCTGTGCTTACTGTGAAACTCTCAGTCCTCAGCGCTTCCAATTGCTGTTCTCCTTGTGGGGATGGGACCAGCCGGGCCCGCCTCACAGGGCACCCCATCCCGTATACTCCGCACCGAGAAGCGCCGCGCCGGGGTGCCGGCAAAACAGCCGCGCCGGCCAAAAAAGTCGCGCTGGTGACCGGTGTGGCTCCTCTGCTGGGAATTTCCTGGTCTGTGGGCTAGAAAATGGTAAAGAAGGAGGTCGGGGGATAGTTTGAGAGGGAGGATAGGGCCTGTTCACAAAGTTTTCTTAGTGATGACTTACCAAAAGGTTGTATGGCCCCAAAGCTTCCCCAGAATGGCATCTAGTACATTTTACTGTTGATTTAAGTTCAGTTAAAGTAGCAGAAGGTATATTTGAGATTGTGGCCAGGAGGTACATTTGAGATTGTGACCCCTGTTGAGTCTATATCTTCAATGCTTAATGGTTTGATTATTTCTGTTACCTGATAAAATATTGACATTTTTTCCCCCAAGAACTTTGCAGAAAACCATCAATGCATCACATTCAGCGCTAGGAACCTGCTATGGTATGTGTTGGAGAGAAAGGAATTTTGCCAGTGCATTTAATAGTTATGGACTTTTTCAAGCTTGAAGCTTTTTCATATTCCTCAAAGGCAATAACTTAGGTTGCTAGAATCAGTACTTGAAATGTTCCCCAAAAATAGAGTCCTTGGAGGTATGGAAATTTGATCTTATTTTCACTCCTTTCTATCTACTATTCCTGGAGAAAGCATTTCTGAAAATGGCCTTGGTACTAGATATCTCAAATACTGGTTTTACTTCAGAGGTGTCCCAAGCTATAAGCCTATAGCAATGACCATTAAAAATAATAAGTTGTAGGCAAAAATGGAAAACGTGTAACTTTAAGCTAAGAAAAAAGCTGTCATGTGCATGACACAAACCCACAGTCACTTATCCCCGTGAGAATCCTAAATCTCCAGTTGTGAACCATTTATGTCATGTTTGCTATGCACAGAATAAGATCCTAGGTACTAAAAAAGATGCTGTCTACTAAAGAAATAAATATTATTCTGTCTTCAGGGAACTTACAATCTAGTTAAAGAGATAACATACACAAAATATATTTGAGCCATCTATCAACATTCATACCATAATCCAATAGACATGAGTCATGCCTGATAAGAAGATGCCAGCTAAGTTAGTGAAGTTTTAAATGTAAACTATCCTTACTTGGTTTCTAGAAAAGACTAATTTTCAACTGGGTGTTAGAAGGGAAGGGAAACAGGATAAGTTCTAAGAGAATAAATTCCAGATTGAAGAATTGTTTAAGCAAAGCTCTGAATGAAGGGTGGTATTGAGTGCTGGTCTCAGATCCAACTAGAAATCCAGAGATTCAGAAGTCCTCTGAAAATAAGATGCAGAATTTCACAAATCTAAGTACGTGCATATTTAGGGGGAAAGGATTTATAGCTTTTATTAGATCCTCAAAGAGGTCTGAGATCTCCTTTAAAAGGTTAAGAGCTAAACTGTATTATTAGAGAAAGGTTTAGATTTTACATTTTTTATTCATGAAATATCAATTGTGCTTAGTAAGTCAAAATTGAGTAAAATAGGAATTCTGCTTTTAATGAAATACATTTCAGTAAGGAAAATAGAACAAGTACACATGAAAGTGACAATGTCATGGATTGCATGTAAAAGTATGAAGAGTTACAAGAGTTGTGAGAAAGAAGGAATTTTTTTCAATCAGTGGAGCTTACAAAAGCTTAATGCAATAGGCAGCATTTGAGCTGGTTTTGAAGGATTTATGTATTTACTTTTTTATTCAGTCAATCAATGTGTGTTTTTTGCAAACCTACTAGATGCCAGTCCCTATGCTAGGTCCTCAGATTATAGTAGTTCATAAGATCCTGCTCACAAGGGACATGCTCTCTCAGAGAATGAGATGTCAACAGGCACAAGTAATGACAAGAATGTATTAGGTAAATGAAATGGCATGAACAGTCAGTCAGCAAAGATTGTATTTGCTTTGAGAACCTGAAGAGTTAAACTTTGCTGAAGTTTGTGACAAGGATGGAAAAGTGAAGGTTGAGCCCAGAAGATACACTCTGCTATGTTAATAAGTAAAACCTATAACTGCGAGTGAGAAATGAAAAATGAATTTATATGGAAAGAAGAAGAAATGCTAGACAAAAGAGAATAGGAACAAGAAATAATAGAAGGCGGTGGGAAAAGAAGCAGCACACAAAAAGCAGGTTCTGAATGCAAAGCAAGCTTTAGAACTACAGTTGGGTTCAAATCCCAGCTCCACGACTAGTCTTTGAAACATGGGCAAGTTATTTAACCTGTCTGAGCCACCATTTTCCCATCAAAAAAATGGGGGAAGATACTAAAACTCATGGAGTTTGAGTGACAATTAAGTGATATAACGTAAAACACTAAGCACAGATCCCGGCCAAAGTTGATATGCAATATATGACAATGGAGCTATACATTTAGGAAGAGACTGTATGTATATAGAGTCAAACGCTATGCCTGGCTTACAGTAGGCCTACTCAATAAATGGTAGTTTTAAAGGGAAACTATGCTTTTCTAAACTGTGCAGTGCTGGTGTTTCTCTTAGGCTGAAATGTCTTGAGGCCAAGTCAATAGCTGGTTAATTTCAGTGAGTCTTCTTTATGACAGTTGGAATCCTCTTCCTGTAGTCATACTGCAGTAAAGGAATGTGCAGCTAAAGGAGTTTTCCATTAAAGACTGACGTCCTGGAAGGGAGATCTACAAATCACTTGGAAAGTTCCTGGCACCATCACCTGGGTCTGGCCATTTACAAAGTGTCTGTAAATCTTGCACAGGGAAAGGATGAATGTGTAGGGTTTTTTTTCACTACTCTGACAGACTTGTTTTTATAAGATATTAAGGATACTGGTGAAAGTTGAGAAAGGCCAAAAGGAAGTCAGCCTACCCATGTGGAAATGATCTTGTAGTAGATTTTTCATCACTTTAAAGTGTATATGAGTTAGCAGCCTTCTACCTGGTAGTCAGATAGGGGGTAGCTAAAGGAACAGAGTCCTTTCTGCTCTCAGCTTCAAAAGAAGAAGGGAAGGGAGGGAAGGAGGGATGAGTGAAAAACAGAAAAAGAGAGAAGAGGTGTGAGATCAGGGGAAAGGGAGAGAAGGTAAGGAAAAAGAAACCAAAAAAAATGAGATCTTTTATTCATAGCTATCACATGGATCTCAGAAATGCTGCTATATGAGAGAAATTCTTTCAATATTAAATGCTTTAAGAATCATGTTAAACCTTATGTGAAGAGAAGATTTCAATAGCATTTTTCTTACTATCCAGATTTTGGCTGTTGGTAGGGTTTGAACCTGTATAGATTTAATTTAAAATGTTTGTGGTAACCAGTCCTCATTCCTGGTCTATTCATCCAATCATTTATTTTTTTATTCATTCAGCAGTTCTACCTTCTTCTCCTTCATTGTTATTTTTTTTCTGGCTGTTGCAACTGTCCCATCAGCATATAAACATGCTGTTATTTCTATGATACTATAAAAGTACTCTCTTGACCCCGCTTTCCTTACCATCTTTCACCTCATTCCTTTACTACTCTTTGCAGCAAAACTTCTTAAAAGAGTTGTATATAGTCGCTGTCTCCAATTCCTCTCCTCTCATTCTCTCTGATACATACTCCAATTAAGTTTTTTGCTCACCATTCAATAGAAACTATACTTCACTCAAAGTTAAAAGTGAGCTCCACAGTACTAAGCTCAAAGTTTTACTCTAAACTTTTAGCTTTCCTATGAGCAGTATTTGACATGGTCAGTCACTTCTCTGAACTTCACTTGGTATCTAGGACATTAAGTTTCCTTGATTTTCCTATCTCATTGGTCATTCCCTTTGTTTATTTCCTGGCTTTTCTTCTTCTTCCCTCAACTCTTTCAATGCTGGAGTGCCCCATCATTCAGCTCTTGGTCCTCTTATCTTCTCTTAATACATTCACTTTCTGAGACTTCATCTGGTCTTGTTGCTTTAAACAGTATCTGAATGCTAATAACTCCCAAATTTCTATCACCAGCTCAGTCCTCTCTCCTGATCTCCAAACTCTTATTTCCAGTTATCTCCTCCACATCTTTACTTATAAACCTCTCACATTTCACATGTATAAAACTGAACATCTGGTTCCCCCAAAAAGTCTGCTTTACTCACAAAATTCTCAGTGATGGCAACTGCAACATGCCAGTTACTGAGGGCAAAAACGTTGGAAACATCCTTGATTTTTCTATTTTTTCCGTACCCTATAATCAATCCATCAGCCAATCCTCACAGGTCAACTTTCAGTGTCATCCAGCAAATAGCCATTTCTCTTCACCTCCACAGCTTACACCATGGTTTATCTTGCCTGGATTATCTCAATACACTCCCCAATTCTACCTCAGCCCTTTATAGTCTATTGTCAACACTAGCCAAATTGAGTCTTATAAAAGCACATCACTTATCTATTTGATAACCTTCTAAAAGCTATCCCTTTTACTTTTTTATTGTGGTAAAATGTATATAACATAAAATTTACCATTTTAACTATGTTTCAGTAAACAGTTTGGTGGCATCAAATACTTTAACATTATTGTGTCCATTTCACTTTTAGTGAAAGAGTTCTTGCTGTGTTTTACAAGACTCTATGTCATCTGAAACTCTCGTACCTTATTTACCCCTTGTTTGCTCTTCTGTAGCCACACTGATCCCTTAACACTTGTTCAGTTCCCTCTTAGGGTCTTTCCACTGGCTGTTCCCTCTCTTTGGAACACTCTTCCTACAGATACCTGCACTGTGAACTCCTCCACCCCTTAAAGTCTCCCCCATGAAGTCTGTCCCAACCACACTATTGAAATCACAGGCTTCCTGCAAGTGTCAGTCCTGTTCATCTTAGCTCTATTTGTTTTCCATAGTACATAACATACAATGTAATTTAGTATGTTCATTGGTGATTGTCTTTTCCCCACAACTGGAATGTAACATTCATGAGGACAGATCTCTTATCTATTTTTGTTTGATGTTTCTTTAATATCTGGAATAGTACTTGATATATAGTTGATGTGTTCAATGTATATGTGTTGAGTGAATAAAGGGGTCAATGAATGAATTGATTAACATTAAATCTTGAGACCTTGTTTGGAGGTTCTAGCAGGGAAACACAGCTACTTATATACCCTTGACCAAAGACCAGTCCTTCTCTGTTGGGGATGGTTGTGCTCTTCAACTCATCACACAGCTCTTGGAGGGATGTACACGGAGTGGTGAGGTAGAAAGGAGACACCTGTCTAGCCAGCCAGA
Organism: Cacajao melanocephalus; assembly: GCA_963573385.1. Lineage (NCBI taxonomy): Eukaryota > Metazoa > Chordata > Mammalia > Primates > Pitheciidae > Cacajao > Cacajao melanocephalus. The sequence goes on along the minus strand of CAUYLG010019278.1, from coordinate 14,915 downwards.
TCAGCCAAATCGACCCTGGTGATCAATGGGGTGACAGACGTTGCAGCCAGATCACCCTCATGTCCTATTAACATTAAAGTTTTCCTGACTTTCCTAGTTTTAATATTATTCATTGTTATCTAAACTGCTACATGACCATGAAGTCAAATATAATAGATTTTCCAAGTATCCAATTTTCAGTGGATAGAAAAAAACAGTAGTTATGTACTATACTGCCTTTATCCTGCTGAATATTTATTAAAGATTGGGTAGTGCTGCTGATGAAAATTAACACTAGTTTATTCATTCTATATTTTACTCTTTACTGTGTATACAATATTGCATTCAGTGCTTTAAAATATGTATATTATCCAAAAGAGAGTATACTTTATAATATTCTTCAAAATAACATAACTCCCAGCCAAAAACTTGAAGGAGGGAGGGAGAGAGAGAAAAAATACTAAGTAATTCATAGTATTATAATTGGCACACTTGTTTCTAATACTTTTCATTTTCTTTGTTAAGGCCATTGAAAAACCATCATAACATAATAGAACCTTGTAAACTATTAGAAGCATTTTTATTTTGTTTGACATAGGGACCTCAGGTTTTAGGAGGAAAAAAATGAAATCTTTACCTATTATATTCTTCATTCATTTCTTTAGGTTCATCTACAGTTTAACAAAAAAACACATTGTATTTAGTGTTCAATTTGTCCTTTAGAGAAATAAAAGAGATTTACTGCATGCAAGGATATGGCTGAGATATGTTTCCTTGAATTATGGTAAAGACTTCCTGCTTCTCTCTAGGTAAATAATAATAATATAGGATTATTCTGTGACTTAAAAATCTCTATTATCAGAGTTTTTGAACAACCTTCCCCTAACATTTTAATTGTATCCCAATCTCCTACTACCTTCCAGTCCTCTAAACTGAGAGTTTCACAGGGCAAGTACCAGTTGTGTTTATTTATTACTATATCCCTGGTACCCGGCCCAGTCACATGACCATAATAGGTATTTGTTAAATTGAGGTCTTTCATCTCAGACCTATTTGCTCATCCACTTTCGCTGTCTCATTATCACCTCCATGCCCTCTCCCAAATAGCACCCTACTTGGGCATCCTCTCTCCCCAACCCGTCTGCTTTCTCTACCTGTTATTCATAGGACCCCGAATCCCTGCCAAAGCTGCAAAGGCTTTCTAGGACAAGATTTGTTCTTTATTGAGCAATCTATCTCATTCTAAAATCATCAAACACTCACTATTCCAAATGAGAACTTTCACTTGCATCTTAAGTAAATGTCTACATCTACCCAGCATACATATTTTGATTATTGGTACTTTGTTTAGGGTTATCCATTCTCTATATGTTGATCTACTTTGGTACTGGCTCTCTTCAGCTCTCATTCAGTGATCCATTAAAGAAAAAAGATTGATTGCTTAATGACTTGTGAGTATAGAAAAGAAAAAAAGATTGAGAAGCATCTGTTACATATTAAGACACTCAGCTAGGTACTGAGGGTTCAGTGGTGAACAAGTTCCTTGTGGAGTTTACAATGAAGAGACTGAAACAGACATTTAAATGATTCTAATACCATTGTGATAAATGCTAATGATTAGTGGTGATAACTTATGAAGTCAAAGTATGGGAAGCAATGAAGCTGCATAATAAAGGGAGCTGTCTTAGGCTTAAAAGAAGTTACACAGGGCTTCTTAAGGAAGTGATATCTGAGCCAGACTCCAAATATGGGGAATTTTAGATTCCACAAAGTGGATACCATGTCTTACTGACTTCAGAGCATCTGGCAAACCAAAATTTCTGACCAAAGATGTGCCAGATACCATAATATGTGTGTTTGGCTGCCACAGGGCCTGCCCAAGAATTACCATTTCCCCACAGATGTGTCTCATTTTGGACCTGGAGTCCTGCCGACTTTGGGGTCAGCCATAGGTGTCCCGTGTTGTGTGGATAATAGATCTGAATGATTGACAGAGTTTGTATTGCCTGTGCAGTTAATTACTCCTCTGCTTTTTGAAAGATTGGGTGACAGATGGTAAACACCTTGACAGCAGATTCCACTGTAAATCATACAGGCATGTAGGCAAGTCTGGACTGCTATCAATTTCCCACTGAATTTTTCCGTACTTAGAGACTTATAATTTTTAAGACTTCTTTGTCTTTTTGGCAAGTTTTGTTCCAACTATGGAAAAATTTTCTCTTCTAGGCTTCTATGTTGCAGGAAATTGTTTTGAAAAAAAGGCAGTCGTCATCAGCCCACATGTTCTTGGGTTGATTCAAACCTGGTTAGTGTTGGAGATTTGGTCAGCCTGGGGAAGCTGTGTGCATTTTAATGGGAACAGCATGGCATTCATTACTCACCTGCTTCCCACCATCTGGATTTTCACAGCTCAACAAGCATGGTAGGCTTCCTGCATATTAGCAGGGAAAGCTTGACTCCTAAGGAGGGTGGGGCTGGGTCCCTCTGAAGTCATAATTGTACAGTGAATACCATGAATAAATTGGGGTTGGCATTCTATGCCAATAAGCTGCTTTCATATTTGAATGGTTGAAAAATAATACACCATCTCCACAGCAGGGGAAGGAGGAAAAACACAAACCATCTTAATACTGGGAATCAAGCAAGTGGGAAGGCAAATTGGTTGTGTGGTAGAGTGATATGGAAATGTGCATGTGAGAGTTTGTGCGAAGATGTTGTAAGGCAGGGGAGTTTCCAACTCAACATGTTTTAGTAACCTGGCCTTGTGCAAAGTGCTATCAGGAAAACAAGGATGGAAAGATGTGTCTAGTAGCATGAATTTAGATGAATATAACAGAAAACTTACTAATACAAGCTTAAACCAAAGAGTTAAACAAGTTCAGACATATGCTTTCTTAAGGTAGATTTTAGTTGTTCATTGGTGTCATCAAAGATATTGTTCCATTCTCCCATCTGTCACAGTCAGCCTCTTAGCCTTTTAAAGTCCATAGGCTTATTACCTCATGGTCACATGATGGCTGCCACAGCCGCACATATTATGAACACATTTAACTACAAACAAAGGCAAGAATCAAGGAATAGTCCATCCAGAAGGCCTCCCCTCGCTACTTCCTTTTATTCAGGGAAGAAAACACTTTCCCGGAATCTCTCTCCCCATCCTGTTTCCCCAGTAGACTTTCCTATATGCCTCATTGGCCAGATCTGGGTCACACAATCACCCCTAGCCACAAAGGAGTCTGAAAAGCAAGTATGTGGGTTTTCTAGCCTTTGCAGTGGGACAGTTGGAGGCAGGCAAGGAAGAAAGGCACTGAATAGGAGTAACTGACCAAGAGTATCTGCCATGACACATGACCTGCCATTAATGGGCTTGATCTACAGGTTCAGACGGACATTTAAGCAGTTCCCATTTTTTAATACTGCGCTTATGTAGGAAACAGCTCTTGTGATAAGAGCTTGGGAATTGGAGCTATTGAACCCTTCTATCTGTATTCTTTCATGTAAGAGGTATACCAGCACCAGGTTGAAGATAAAACCAGTATGCGCAGAATTAACTAAATGAAAGGAAAAGCATTCAGTATCCAAATACCAGACACTGGTTGGATGACAGAGGAAACAATTCTGGATCAGACAGAAAGAATGTATTATGCACAGTAGGTCAAGGATAGCAAGCATGTGGCATGTGTAATCAGAACTGTGTATTTACTACTTCTGTCTTTAGGACCAAACTAAATGAGTGTGAGAAGCAGTATCGAGTTAAGAAGGTAAGGCTACTGAATGAAGAAATCAAATATACTTCCTTTTAAAGACGAGGGCATAAGTGAAAAGGTAGAATACTTTTTTTGCATAACCTAGTTTGTGGTGCAGACTGGCAAAAGTGTATTGATGAAATTTTTGAGCTCCATACCACTCAAACAGAATCCCAAACAGTAATAACATCTAGACAGTCAGATTTTTTAAAAAATCTTTGATTCTCTGTAACAAAATAATTATTGGTACCAAATCAAGTTGAGTGATATCAATAGAGACCAGTAGTATTAAACCTCTGTATCCACACAGCATTTTTAACTCTTACAGCTCTTATATCTATCAGTTCATTTTATTCCCATAATTTTACTTCTTTTGGAAGAACTGTCTACTTAAAAGAGCAGTATGAAGGAACTTTCTGGGGTTAATGGAATTGTTCTATATAATGATAGTGGTTGTAGACACATAGCTCTATGCGTTTGTCAAAACCTGTAGAACTGGATGCCACAAAAAGTGAATTTTAGTATATGTGTGTGTGTGTGTGTGTGTATATACACACACACACACACACACACATATATGTATATGTATGCAAACACACATACATAGATATGCAGATATATAGCTTTTCTTTTCTTTTTTCTTTTTTTTTCTTTCTTTTTTTTTTTTTTTTGAGACCAAGTCCGGCTCTGCTGCCAAGGTATGAGTGCAGTGGCACGATCTCAGCTCACTGCAACCTCTACCTCCCAGGGTCAAGTGATCCTCCCACCTGAGCCTCCCAAGGAGCTGGGACCACAGACATATCCCACCATGCCCAGTTAATTTTTTGTATTTTTGGTAGAAATGGGGTTTCACCATACTGCCCAGGTTGGTCTCAAACTCCTGAGCTCAAGCAATCCACCTGCCTCAGCCTCCCAAAGTGCTGAGATTACATAGGTGTGAGCCACCATGCCCAGCCTATATATGAATTTTAAATTTTTAAAAAGTTTTAAAGCCACTAAGTTAAATGCTAAAATATTTCATTCAGTTTGAAAACCAATTAAAGTTGTTTACAAGTTAAAAATTGTTCAAGTATTTACGGTTATGGCAAAAAAATAGAAAATACTGAAAATTTAGAAAAAGACCATAAGAAAATAAATTATGTACATCCTACACCAAAACAGTACCGTTTTGGGTTTTCCCTGACAAACTCTTGTCTGTAGACAGAGTGTGTGTGTATGTGTAGTCATTAACAATTACTTACAGGAGAGTCATATTGTAAAGGAAACTTGGTTTTATGTTTTAAGGGCCACCTTGTTATTAACAGAAGTTTCTGTAAGTGTACATATTGCTTTACCTGTTAGAAAAGATAAATTATACCGAGAAGCAACTTTTCCGCTCCTTCTGGAATCTCCACCTGGTTCAGCCTGCCTGCCACCACTGCTGCCCCCACCATGTCCATCAGGGTGACCCAGAAGTCCTACAAGGTGTCCACCTGTGGCTCCCAGGCCTTCAGCAGCTGCTCCTACTCAAGTGGGCCCAGTACCTGCATGAGCTCCTTGAGCTTCTCCTGAGTGGGCAGCAGCAGGTTCTGGGGTGGCCTGAGTGGAGGCAATAGTGGGGCTGGCGGCATGGGAGGCATCACCACCATCATGGTCAACCAGAGCCTGCTAAGCCCCCTTAACCTGGAGGTGGACCCCAACATCCAGGCCATGCGCACCCAGGAGAAGGAGCAGATCAAGACCCTCAACAACAAGTTTGCCTCCTTCATTGTCATGGTAAGGTTCCTGGAGCAGCAGAACAAGATGGTAGAGACCAAGTGGAGCCTCCAGCAGCAGCAGAAGATGGCTGGGAGCAACATGGACAACATGCTCGAGAGCTACATCAACAACCTGAGGCGGCAGCTGGAGACTCTGGGCCAGGAGAAGCTGAAGCTGGAGGTGGAGCTTGGCAACAAGCAGGGGCTGGTGGAGGACTTCAAGAACAAGTATGAGGATGAGATCAATAAGCCTACAGAGACAGAGAATGAATTTGTCCTCATCAAGAAGGATGTGGATGAAGCTTACATGAATAAGGTAGAGCTGGAGTCTCGCCTGGAAGAACTGACTGACAGGATCAACTTCCTCAGGCCGCCCTGCAGCGGGCCAAGCAGGACATGGCGTGGCAGCTGCATGAGTACCAGGAGCTGATGAACGTCAAGCTGGCCCTGGACATTGAGATCGCCACCTTCTGCAAGCTGCTGGAGGGCGAGGAGAGCCGGCTGGAGTCTGGGATGCAGAACATGAGTACCTGTAGGAAAACCACCAGCAGCTATGCAGGTGGTCTGAGTTCTGCCCATGGGGGCCTCACAAGCCCTGGCCTCAGCTGTGGCCTGGGCTCCAGCTTTGGCTCTGGTGTGGCCTCAGCTCCTTCAGCCATACCAGCACCATCAAGGCTATGGTTGTGAAGAAGATTGAGACCTGTGATGGGAGGCTGGTGTCCGAGTCCTCTGACGTCCTGCCCAAGTGAACAGCTGCGGCAGCCCCTCCCAGCCTGCCCCTCCTGAGGCTGCCCCAGAGCCCGGGAGGGAGGCCCCTGTGCAGGGGAGCACAGGGAACAGGAGACCCACTTGAGGCTCAGCCTTAGCCCTCAGCCCACCCTCGGGGAGTTTACTGCCTGGGGACTCCCCTTGCCCCTGCCTCCAGCTGCAAAACAATTCAATTGCCTTTTTTCTTTTTTTTGGTCCAAAATAAAACCTCAGCTAGCTCTGGGGAAAAAAAAAAAAAGAACATTGGTTGAAGCTCTCAGCTGGACCCAAAGCAAAACCTTGGCCAGAGAATATGATTTACGTTAAAGACCCCTTCCTCTCACAGCCAAAATGTTGAGGGAAAGTAGTTTCACATAAGAGAGAACATATCACAGATTCCTATTTACGTGAGAGTGAAGACTAGAAAACAAATCTATGGTGATAGAAGTCAGAAGTGGTTACGGTTGGGAAGTATAGGCTGGGAGTAGGCATTACGGAGCCTCTAGGGGTCATTGACCGGATGATGGTGGACGTATATGTGACAATTTGCAGACTGAAATTTAAGATGACTTCAGTTTACTATAATTAAATCACACCACAAAAATCAATCAATCAATCAATAAGAGAATGCCTTTCTTACTTTTTTCTCCCTGCTGATCCCCCCAGGCCACTCTGACCAGTTCTCAGGCTGTTTCCATATTCTGTGCTTACAAACGTGAAATAAAATAGAAAAATGACAAGCATGATGTTCAGCACATAACAGTACTCACAAAATTTCAATTTCCTTTATGCGCCTGTGCACATCATGTTCTGCGGCTACAGGAGAGGTGTCCATAGATGACCTGGGATTCTTCTCCATCTCGCATCCATAGAATGTGGAGGCCCTGGGAGTAGAAGGGTGTTCAGGCTTTGGAGGAGGACTGGTAAAAAAATAAATAATGTCCCCTGTCCTCAGGAACAGAACACAGCCCAGCAGAAACCCCAAATCATAATTAAAAGATGCCCTGCAACTCTCTTGGCAGCATACATTTTGAAGATGAAAGTAAATGATTAAAATAATTAAACACTTCAAGCTGACAAGCTGGAGCAGAATCTTGCCAGCGGACGTTTGTCAGTAATTAGCTAATTAATCCTGGCACAGATTATAAGCCATAACAAACCAGTCAGGTTGAACAGAGCCGGCTGCTCAGAATTAGACTTTTAAAAAAGAAGAGAAGGGTGGGGGGAGGAGAGGACAGCTAAGAGGGAAGGAGGAAAAATAAGAGAAGAATAAGACATAGCGTTTGGGGCCACCTGGCTTTACCCTACCAGACAGGGCAGGCACAGCCTACGATTGGCTTCCTGGAGAGTTTTGGGCCTGGGTCTAGGCTGGAGGCCCAGCACATGCTGGTACTTCAATCCAAATGGATACTGGGGTTGGGGGGGAGAAGGAGAGCTCTGTACCTCTGGCCCCCAAATCAGAAGTTAGGGTGAAATGGATGGAAGTCCTCCTACCATCCAGGTGGGCGGTGATGTCCCCATGGGCGGATATGGCATTATTTCGTTTCGTTTTTCTTTTTTCTTTCTTTTTTTTTCTCTTAGACAGAGTCTTGTTCTGTTGCCAGGCTGGAGTGCAGTGGTACAATCTTGGCTCACTGCAATCACCACCTCCCTGATTCAAGTGATTCCCCTGCCTCAACCTCCCGAGTACCTGGGGCTGCAGGTGCGTGCCACCACGCCTGACTAATTTCTTTTGTATTTTAGTAGAGATGGGATTTCACCATGTTGGCCAGGATGGTCTCGATCTCCTGACTTCATGATCCGCCCGCCTCAGCCTCCCAAAGTGCTGGGATTATAGGCGTGAGCAACTGCGTCCAGCTATTTCATTTCTTATCCCATTCAACAAGGGACTCTAAGGAAAACAAGAGTCTCATTTCTGTGGAAAGAAATGACAAGATCTAAATAGGTGACCAGGGCCCAGCCAAGCAGTCTGGATCACAGCAGGCTCTAGACCAGTGCTGACCAATAGAAATATAATGTGAAGGCTGGGTGCGGTGGCTCACGCCTGTAATTCTAGCACTTTGGGAGGCCAAGGTGAGTGGATCACCTGAGGTCAGGAGTTCAAGACCAGCCTGGCCATCATGGTGAAACCCCATCTTAAAAAAAGAAAAATTAAAAAAAGAAAAAAAAAAGAAATATAATGTGAACCACAGTGTAATAAAATAAAGAGAAACAGATGAAATTCATTTTAATTATATATTTTATTTAACCCAGTATTTCCAAAATGCAGGTATTTTGTCATTATGGTTAATATGAAAACATTTTTTTCATAAGCTATTTTACATTCTTTTTTCCTAAGTCTTTAAATTCCCATATGTATTTTATACTTTCAGCCTATCTCAACACAGACTGGCTATATTCCAAGTGCTCAATAGCCATGCATGGCTAGCGGCTCCTGTATTTGACAACACAGCTCCAGACATAAAGAGAAGGGGGAGGGGAGAGGGATCCTAAGCTCTGGGACAATCTGCAGCAGGGGTGGGGCAATCAGAGTGACATGACCTCCTCATTGTCTGTGTTTCTCTTTGGCCATTCTTCCACCTCACTGCCCCAACTGGCTGTTTCCAACCAAATCGGCCTCACCTTCAAGGCTCTCTAAAGATGAAGGTTCTGGGAAGGACAGAGAAGAATCCAGAGGAAATGGATTTCTGCTCTGGTGCATACACATGGGGCAGGGGAGTGCTACTGCTGCTGCATAAAGAGTTGTACCCTACAGTCTGGGAGCACGATTGTGTCTGTGCACCTGTGTGTTTCAGAGATGCTCCAGCACACCAGCACTGACCTTCAGGGAGCCTCCCGAAGCCTCAGTCCCTGGGAAAAGCCCAGTTTCCTTCATAATCATGTCAGGGAAGGGACAAGAGATGGCACATTTCACTCTAGTGGAATGTTCTATAAAGCCTGTCAGGTGAAATTTGTCTCTTGGAAAATAGGATCTTTTTGAGACAAAGATCAACCACTTCTAGGCAGAGACCAGTCCATCTTCCGCTGCAAATCTGGCTCAAGCGCTCCACAGATGAGTTGAGTCCCTCAGATGCCACATCAAAGTTCTGGTAAGAGTGAGGGAGTGAAAGACACACAGCCTCTGACCAGTGGCATGGACTTGTTGGTGCAGCCACTGCCATGGGCTCCGCTGCCCACAGAAGAGTTCTGGGGAGGGCAGAGGAAGCAAGAGGAAGAAAGTGGGCTCTGAGAGCCACAGCCACAGCTCAGATTGCAGGGCAACAAAAGCCACTTTATCTTCTAAACTCACCTCCAAAGGAAGAAAACCCTTCTTCCGCCTCTCCTAAACTGCACCTTTGTTTAGTCAAGCCCATGTCCCCTGCCTGTAGGAAGGAGGAAAGCTCTTTTTTGTACACCAGCAGAACTACATTTGATGATGCATCTTAGTAACTACATGCTTACAATAGAACAAAGCAGCGCTACTTAGGGCCAAGGGAGGTGAGAGAGATGGTTCAGAGCTCAGGGACATCCCTGTTAGCTGGATTGATCAGGGAAGGCCTCAGGAAGAGGTAAGTTTGATCTGTACTTTAGAGATGGGAGGAATCAGAGAACAGAGAGTAAAAAGGAGGGCACTTTGGCAGGGGAATTCAACATAGACCCTCTTACTCATTGCACCAGCTCTTTAGAGCTTACAAAGTATGTTCACATGTGTAATCTCATTTCATCCTCATTGGGCTATGGGACTATGGGATCCCAGAGGTACTGCCTCATTCGAGAGGCAATTCAGCATAGTAATTAAGAGTGCAGTTTTTGAATTTCTGGTTAAATGTGGCAGATGGAATAAATGCATTTATATCTGCTCCCTCAACAAACCTCACAAAAATAAAAGTAAGGCGATATAAAGAAGCCAATGGTGGACCACAGATGTCAACACATTTTTGGAAGACGGCAAGTGGATGGACGGGTTGGCAGAGCTGAGATAGCTGCATACCAAGTGCTGTAGCAAAAGATGCCAAAGAGAAGTCAGTCAGTTGGACACCTAGGATAAGGGAAAGCTTAGATATTGGAGGCACCAGTTATTCCAGAAGGTGGGAGTGAGGTATGGGCTAAGAACAAGGGAATGGGTTGAAAGTCTGCATAAGAACCAGGTCTGGCCAGCCACAGTGGCTCATGCCTGTAATCCCAGCACTTTGGGAGGCCGAGGTGGGTGGATCACTTGAGGTCAGGAGTTCAAGACCAGCCTGGCCAACATGGTGAAACATTGTCTCTACTAAAAATAAAAAATTAGCTGGTGTGGTGGCACGTGCCTGTAGCGCCAGCTACTCAGGAGGCTGAGGTAGGAGAACTGCTTGAACACAGGAGGCAGAGGTTGCAGTGAGCCCAGATTGCGCCACTACACTCCAGCCTGGGCAACAGAGTGAGACACTGCCTAAAAAAAAAAAAAAAAAAAAAAAAAGAACCAGGTCCCTTCCATAACTTACACAGACAGATAACTATGTCTTCCATAACTTGCTAAGGACTGGAGGTTTTATTCTATTTAAAAAGTGAACCAGGCCAGGTGCAGTGGCACATACCTGTAGTGCCAGCAACTTGGGAGCCTGAGGTGAGAGAATGCCTTGAATCCAGGAGCCTGAGACCAGCCTAGGAAACATAGTGAGACCTTGTCTCTGATTAAATATAAATAAGTAGGCCAGGCTCAGTGGCTCATGCTTGTAATCCTAGCACTTTGGGAGGCTAAGGTGAATGGATCACATGAGGCCAGGAGTTTGAGATCAGCCTGGCCAACATGGCAAAACCCTGTCTCTACTAGAAATACAAAAGTTAGCTGGTCATGGTAGGACATGCCTGTAACCCCAGCTACTCTGGAGGCTGAGACACAAGAATCGCTTGAACCCAGGAGGCAGAGGTTGCAGTGAGCCAAGATGGTGCCACTGCACTCCAGCCTGGGCGACAGATGAGACTCTGTCTCAAAAAAGTAAAAAAAATTAATAGTAATAAATTTAAAAACACACCAAAGTTACTCAGGAGACTGAGGCAGGAGGGTCACTTGAGACAGGGCATTCTAGAATGTGGTATGTTATGGTTGTGCCTGTGAATAGCCACTGCACTCAAGCCTGGGCAACATAGCAAGACCTCATCTATAATTTTAAAATTAATTTTATTTTATTTTTATTTGTTATTATACTTTAAGTTCTGGTGTACATGTACAGAACATGCAGGTTTGTTACATAGGTATACATGTGCCATGCTGGTTTGCTGCATCCATCGCCCCATCATCTATGTTAGGTATTTCTCCTAATGCTATCCCTCCCCTAGCCCCCCACCTCACTACAGGCCCCGGTGTGTGATGTTCCCCTCCCTGTGTCCATGTGTTCTCATTGTTCAACACACACTTATGAGTGAGAACATATGGTGTTTGATTTTCTGTTCTTGTGTCAGTTTGCTGAGAATGATGGTTTCCAGCTTCATCCATGTCCCTGCAAAGGACATGAACTCATCCTTTTTATGGCTGCATAGTATTTCATGGTGTGTATGTACCACATTTTCTTTATCCAGTCTATCATTGATGGGTATTTGGGTTGGTTCCAAGTCTTTGCTATTGTGAACAGTGCCGCAATAAACATACATGTGCATGTGTCTTTATAATAGAATGATTTCTAATCCTTTGGGTATATACTCAGTAATGGTATTTCTATTTCTAGATCCTTGAGGAATTGCCACACTATCTTCCACAATGGTTGAACATAGTTTACACAATGGCGTAAACTAATTTACACCCCCACCAACGGTGTAAAAGCATTCCTATTTCTCCACATCCTCTCCAGCAGCTGTATAATTTTTTTTTTAAGTGAACCAGGGATGCTTCAGTTCAGAAACACCAGGCATGGTGGAAAACAGGAGACATCTGTCATAATGAAAACAGGTGTGTTAGGAGGCAGTCTGAACAATAAGACCCTAGGCTCATGAGACACGGCTTGTAGAATACTGACGGCTAGGTGAATACCCTCTCAGGTGGCAACTAGGGGATTTTTTAATAGGAAAACTGAGTAAAGAAAAGACCTTTAGCTGGGTATCACGCCTATAATCCTAGCACTTTGGGAGGCCAAGGCGGGCAGATCATTTGAGGTCAGGAGTTCAAGACCAGCCTGGCCAACATGGTAAAACCCCATCTCTACTAAATATACAGAAATTAACCAGGTGTGATGATGTGCGCCTGCAATCCCAGCTACTTGGGAGGCTGAGGCAGGAGAATCATTTGAACCTGGGAGGCGGAGGTTGCAATGAGCGAGATGGCCCTACTGCACTCCAGCCTGGGCAACACAGCAAGACTCTGCCTAAAAAACAACAACAACAACAACAACAACAAAACCTTTAGATACTGAGAAAGAGATCAGAGAAAATGGAGAGAAAACAGAGCACAGAAATAGTAGAAAAATATTTCTAGGAGGTAAAAGACATGAATTTCTAGAACAAAAAGATTTACCCAAAGACCTACAAATATAATAAATAAAAATATGCCCAAATCAAGTCTCATTTGCATGAAATTTTAGATGGACTGGGATATGGATGAAATACTTAAAGTTTCCTTACAGAAAGGACAGGGTGCACACAAAGGATGATGTGGAATCAGGAATGGCAATGAACTTCTCAACAGCCCTACTGTAGCAATGCCTTTAAAGAATTTCTTTATCATTCAAGGTATAAGCCAACTGTGAGGGTAGAATAAAAAACTCTCTGAAATACAAGGTATCAAGATTTTACTTCTCATGCACTCTTTTTAAAATTTTTGAGACAGTCTTGCTCTGTCACCCAGGCTGGAGTGCAGTGGCCCAATCTCAGCTCGCGGCAACCTCTACCTCCCTGGTTCAAGCAATTCCTATGCCTCAGCCTTTCAAGTACCTGGGACTACAGGTGCACACCACCACACTTGGCTAATTTTTATATTTTTAGTGGAGATGGGGTTTTGCCATGTAGCCCAGTCTGTTCTTGAACTCCTGACCTCAAGTGATCCACCCGCCTCGACCTCCAAAAGTGCTGGGATTATAGGCATGAGCCACTGCACCCGGCCCTTCTCATGCATTCTTTCTCAGGAAGCTGCTAAAGGACATGCCCTATCGCACTGAGATAAGGATGTGCTTCAGTAAAATGAAAGACTAAGCCAAGAAATAAAATATGTGTGGGATCCAGGAAAAGGGGACCCACCCCAGAAAAGTGACAAAGGGAATCCTCTGAACAACTTCTGTGCAGAAGGCCCAGAGGGAGAGGGAAGGCTCCAGTTCTCCTTAAGGGAACAAAAGCGGGGAATTAATAGATTGCCTGATGTGTTTCATCATGTGGAAATTAGCATTCAGAAGATGTTTACATTATATTGAAGAGTTGGGGATGAATTCATGATAAAGATATGGAAAACTAAGAAAATAGTAGAAAGAAAACACCAAGGTCGTTAACACAAGGAAAGACTAAAAGTCAGCATAAGAAAGATAATGGAAGATTAGTTTCAGCAGTAAATCATGTGTGTTAAATCAGTAAGGCCAACATTGAATATTGATTTGACAAAAAAGTATGGAATGGCAGAGAAAGGAGGGACGTGGGGGTGGGATGATATAAAAATATTAAATTATGATCTTCCATAATAAGCTAAGAACCATTATTTTGATATTCAGAGGTAAATACCAGGAGACAGAGCTCAAATGGTTTTTTTTTTTTTGAGACGGAGTCTTGCTCTGTCCCCCAGGCTGGAGTGCCATGGCGCGATCTCAGTTCAGTGCAACCTCCGCCTCATGGGTTCAAGTGATTCTCCTGCTTCAGCCTCCCAAGTAGCTGGGGCTACAGGTGTGTGCCACCACACCCGGCTAATTTCTTTTGCGTGTGTGTGTGTTTAGCAGAGACGGGTTTCACCCTGTGGGTCAGGCTGGTCTTAAACTTCTGACCTCAAACGATCTGCCCACCATGGCCTCCCAAAGTGCTGGGATTACAGGTGTGAGCCACCGCGCCTGGCCTCAAATGGTTTAAGAGGTTGCTTTGGAGAGTGAGATTTGATAGGGTATAAACCGCTGTTTTTGTAATAAGACTTGTAGTACTAGTTCGCTTTTAAAAACAATGTACATGACCGGGCACTCATCTCTACTACAAATACAAAAATTAGCTGGGCACGGTGCGCGCGACTGTACTCCCAGCTACTCAGGAGGCTGAGGCAGGAGAATCGCTTGAACCCGGGAGGCGGAGGTTTCAGTGAGCTGAGATCACGCCACTGCACTCCAGCCTAGAGACAGAGCGAGACTCTGCCCTAAAAAAATAAAAAGTACGTGTATTGATTTGCTTAAAAAACAAAATGTAGCCTATGATTCAGATCTCCAGAAGATTAAAATGCAAGGATAGAATGTAGAGATTAAATGCCAACTCTAATAGGTTAGAGTCTTGTCTGCTCACTGCTGTAGTATAGATCTTGAATAAATGCACTGAGCACTCAATAAATGCTATCTACTATAGTTCTTTGTGTTTGTCTTCAGAGCACATCCCTTCATGCTGGAGTATCAGGATTGCTTCTTTTTTTTTTTTTAATTATTTTTTATTTTTTTTATTTTTTGAAAGAAAGAAAAAGAGAGGAAAGAAAGTGAGAGTGAAAGAAAGAAAAAAAAAAGAATGTAAGAGAGAAAGAAAGAGGAAGAGAAAGAGGGAGAGAGAACGGGATTCTTGTTCTATTGCCCAGGCTAGAATGCAGTCTAAA
>CAUYLG010019277.1:0-19259 GCA_963573385.1 Cacajao melanocephalus | reverse complement strand
ATTGCCGACTTTCAGATTGGGTCTGAGTGGACGTCCGGCTTGTTGGTGATGAAGTTTTTTCTGTTAGTTTTCCTTTGGCGGACGCCCCTTCCCCACAGAGCTTGGTCTTCCCGGGTTCAGCTGTGTTTACTGTGAAACTCTCTCATATAGTATCTTACTTTTTCTTTATTACTGGTTGTGTCAGTTACTAAGACATGGCCTCTAAGCTCCAAATTCACCTTCCATAAGCGGCTCTATGATGTAAGGCATGAGACTGCAGGCAGGAGACTGCAAAATCAGACGTGTGCTTTGCCAACTGGCTTATTGAAAAGCTTCGTCAGTAGGGGGCGCCAGAGGAGACAGCCGTGCTAGAGGAGGAAGGATTTGCTCCTCCTGTTCCTGTCATCTCCATCCCTGCTAATCTTTCTTCACAGCAGCAGTGGCAGTTCATCCCCACAGCAGCCCCTGAATCAGCCTGTAATTTTTCCATCATCTACAGAACTGTATGGTAACACTCCTCCCCAAAGACCTGGGTGCCAGCCTTAGGAAGCCCCTCCTCTGGGGTCAGGCACCAGCAGCAACTTGGAAGTGCCTCCTCCAACACCTGAGTTTCAGCCCCACAGGTCCCCTTTCTAAGTTTGTTCCTTAGTTTATTTTGTTTTCTGAGCCATAGGGGATAACAGCTCCTTCCTCCATGATACCTCAGAGTTTTCTTTTTGTCCTTTCAGTGAATAACAACCATATACCTAGTACCGGTGATTTATATAAAATTTCTCTGGTCAAGTAACTGGTGTGGTTTCTAACTATTGTGGATATATAAAATAATTGTGTTTCTTGTAATGGATGGGGTAGTAGATTTGAAGTTTCAGAAGGTCATGTGTAGCAAAATAATCTTTGCACAAAGTTAAAACAAATTTTAAAAACAATATATATTTTAGGAACACACATTCATATACAGATACACATGACTGAGGATGGCACTGACCTCTGGTCTAGGCAATGCAGAGATAGGGCATGATGGAGGGGCCATGGGTAGGCATGTTACTATAATGTTCTGGTTCTAGTAATTGGAGTCATGAGTTTATCATGTTATTACATAAATGCTACCCAAGTACTAATGTAGAAATATACATACAAACTACATTTATAATACATACTTAGATATATAATGTATGCATGCATACACACACCCATAAAATGAGACAAGGCGTTGAACACTGATGTGACTATAAAAAGAACTCAAATCGATTATTACAATTCTCTAAACATAAGACCAAAGCAAAACAAAACAATTATGTCCCTTCTTACTGAAAGTAAGGTTTGGCTGAATATAAAATATTTGGCTCACTTTCTTTTCTTGAGTACACTGTAGCTGGTTCTTCACTATCATTGGTATTGAATGTTTCTGTGGAGAAGTCTGAAGCCATCCTGATTTTCTTTCCTTTAAAAGCAAGCTCATTTGCCCTTGTGCCTTTCTACATCTTTAAAGGGTTCCAAAAGGGATTTGTTCCGCATCTTTATCTAGGTGTGACTCAGTGTTGATGGTTCTGGGCCAACTCTTGCTCATTGTGCCCTGACTATTTTTTAATCTTATGTGAAAATATTCATTCTATTGCTTTCTTTTGGTTTTCTTCTTTGGAATTCCAATCAAGCATATATGAGCTATGCTTTGTAGCATAAGGCAATGCTTTATAGCATATATAGAGTGGTAATACTATAGCTCTAATTTGTCTATGATCATATCACTTTATTTCTCTTTTATTTTTTTTCTTATTTCTACCCTCCATGTCCTTTAATGTGGTCTCAATAGTGCCAAATCTCACTTGTGCTCTTTTTATGCCTGTCATTTTTTCCCTTGGTTTGTGTCCTGAGGTCTGCCATCACCTTCTGTTCTCTGTTCCTCTCTTCCCTGAGTTTGTCTATCTTGGTTTTCATATTTGGGATTTATTCATTTTTTAATTAATGAAAAATTGGTTAATTGTAATTGTTGTCTGCTCTACGGCACCTTTAGAGACTTATGTCTGTCAAAATGTATTGCTGTTCTTTCCCACATACTTTTTTAGAGTATTTGGCAATAAATACCATACATTTCCTTTTAAAAATTAATTATTCTCGTATTGTTGGGAATCAGCTTTCTTCTGCAAGAGATTAGAAGTGGAAAGATAGAGGAGGAGAAAGAAGTGCCAGCCTGGCTTTCCTGCTTTAGCAACTCAAGAGCTCGACCACCTCTGTTAGGCCAGTGGAGAACTGTTTCCTTTAGAGATGATACAGTTGTTAGCCACATTTCTGTGACTCTATGAACTTAACGAAGTTCAGGATAGCTTCTCCAACCATCCCTACACTACCCCAGTTCCTCCACCAGTTACTGCAGCCAAAGACAGAGCTTGCCTTCCAAGCGTATCCTCACGCTTTGAGAGTGTGTATTTTGCTGATGCTTTCTGAGCTATGCTAACTCTGGATCCCCAAAGCACCTTCCATACTTTTCTGCTCATACTTTCCCAGTACTTGTAACATCTTTGCTCTAACCCCTATTGCAGCAGTTTCCTTGCAGGTGTGAACCAATAATAAAATTCCAAGGTCCTCCAACCATCTGAATGGGCGTTTTTTTTTTCCAAGACAGAGTCTCACTCCATTACCTAGGCTCAAGTGCAGTGGCCTGATCTCAGTTCAGTGCAACCTCTTCCTCCTGGGTTCAAGCAATTCCCTTGCCTCAGTCTCCCAAGTAACTGGGACTACAGGCATGTGCCACCATGCCCAGCTAATTTCTATATTTTTAGTAAAGACAGGGTTTCACTATATTGGCCAAGATGGTCTCAAACTCCTGAGCTCAAGTGATCCACCCACCACAGTCTTCCAAAGTGCTGAGATTACAGGCATAAGATTACAGGCATGAGCCACTGGGTCTGGCCTGTAAAAGACAGGGCTCTTTTAAAGGTTGTCCTGAAAGACTGCTCCAGGCCATGATAGGAAGTGGGGGTCAAACAAGCCTCATTATACCTCTCTAGCATTCACATCAACACAAACATTAAGTCTAATAAAAAACATATTACAGCCTATTCTCTCTGAAGCCTAATAGTTAAAGGCTTCTTCTGCAAATAAGAACTTAGGTCTCCACAATTTTTTATCTTTACCCAGACATTCCCTTCTGTTGATCCCAGGTATCTAGAGAAACTCAACCACTTGTGACCCAGAAAATTTTAAAATCTACCTATAAGCTGGAATTCCCCACTTTGAGTTGTCCCGCCTTTCTGGACCAAAGCAATGTATTTCTTGAATGTATTTGATTGAAGTCTCATGTCTCCCTCCAAAGTATAAAACCAAGCTGTGTTCCAGTCACCTTGCGCACATGTTCCTAGGACCTCCCGAGGGCTGTGTCATGAGCCATGGTCACTCATATTTGGCTCAGAATAAATCCCTTCAAATATTCTCGAGAGTTTGACTCTTTTCGCTGACACAGGGTGGAACACTTCCCTTCTAAGGGAGTAATTTTCTGGAGATTTCTGAGTTGCACCGGGACTGACTCCTCCTTGCTTTCCATTCTTTCCTGATGCTTCCCACCTGGCTTCCTGCAGGGTTTTGCTGACTTCAGCTGCTCTTGGCAGCTCTTGCATGTTAATGGAGTTAGCAGGTTTTTCTGTCTCCTCGTTTCCCTGTAAACAAATTTTGTAACTCTAAAAAAATTCTCTGTGTTTTTCTGTGTGGTTTTCAAGAGGAGCTGAAAGAAGATTCAGAATGAAGAAGGAATTCCTACCAGGAGTCCTACAACTGTGTCCAAAAAAAGAAAAAAAATGCTGCCTTTATACTCATTTCAAACTGTTTTCGATCTTTCAAAAGAAAGATGTGAAAAATGAAGTTGGCCTGAGGTTTGAGGCAGATATTTTGACTGATTTGTGTTCATCTCAGTCAACTGTTGTCTCAAGGGTTTGGGAGCAGACTGGTGCAGTAGGAATTAGTGCACACGTCTAAGCTGAATACTGAGAGTGAACAGGCAAAGGGGAAGAGAAAGAGGGACAACTCTTTTAGTAGACACGTGGATACTGGAACTTTACCATTAAAGAAATAGAAGGTGCCAGAGGGGACTTAGTTCTGAACCTAATTGGAGCCAGGAAAAAAAAAATCTCCCTCTGCCAAGAAAAGCAATTACATAAAATTTGGTTCAGAAATACAACTTCAGAGCTGTGCAATCGGAAGAAAAATGTTACCGTGATTTTGGAAACCAAGCATAACTCAAATTGCAATTGATAAGAAATTTTAATGTAAAGAGGTGTCATGTTATTCATTTAAATCTTGCTAAATGTGGTAGCATTTGACTTTAGCTGGTAAGTCTTTTTTTAAACAGCATATAGTTATGGAAACGGCTTAGCTGCCTGGATTGTTAAACTTCATCACGTCTCTGGGTTATCCATTCTGAAATCACTGCATTACTATGCTTAGCTGAATGACCATCCATGTAGTGACAATGGCCAGAATTGCAAGTCTTGGGTCCTGAAAGAATCAGTAGGTCTCTTTGACAACAGAAATGTCAAAATGTGTAGAAAAACCTTAAGACCCAAAAGACTATAACCCCAGCAGCCGGATTTCAGACATCCTGACAGAGGGCAGATGGTATTATTTTGGTCAATTCTTTCCAGAATCCCTCAAATCACAGTTGAGGGGTTGTTCATCACTTTGTGCCCATAAGTCTAGTCCCAGTAACCTTGACATCCCTGGCCAAACACGTTATCAACACATTCCACAGACTGCTGTGAGTGAGTGCCAACTCAACAGCAGGGAAGTGTTGCTGAAATGGATCTCTCCACTCCTGGGATTTTTTCTGCTTTGCAAACACTGTAACGCTTGACTTTATTATAGGGATTAAGACTTATAATTTAAATAATGTAACATCAACAATCCAATAATGATTCAACAACTGTTCTTTAGTTAGCCTTTGATTTAGTGGAATGTAATGGGGTAGTATTTAGATTCCTGAATTCCAACTACATTAATTGCTATACTCCACGTGCAGCTGTCGAGACTTTAATCCTCCTTTACAGCAGTGGTATTGAATTGAATTGAATTATATTAAATTACTCTGAATGTAATAGTGACTGTTCATTTGTTTGTGCTGCATTACTTTTTAAAAACATATATTTTTATTTGGAAAGCAATCAAACTTTGAGGTACAGACAACATTGCTGTGTGTTTTCTCATATAAACTTAAAATATAGGAAATAAAATAACACACTGGTGGAGCAAGTAGAGATATTTTCTAAACTTTTTTTTTCAGGGACATTTGTCACTTTTCAATGGTAAGTGATGTTTTATATGTGTGCTGCTTTTCAGCTGCATCCATAATTATTTAAAATTTGATGGCATAAATATTGGTCTTCCATTATTAAATGGAATCCACATGAACACATTGTGAGTTGCAAAGCAGAGGGACAGAGGAGTGGGAATAATGACTCAAATAAGTGTTGGTTGGAAGACAAAAATATAAAAGAACATGAAGTAGTGAGCTTCTGTTGTCACTAGTTAAACACTAAGGATAATGTATTCATTATTTCTTGAAGTACAGCACTATGGTAGGGCTCCTGGGTGCCATCAACCTTTGAGTCTGTCTTTCCTTCACTGTACCCCATGGGTCCAGCCCGTAGCAAAATGTTCATGAAGCCACCTGCATGACATACTCCAAGCTCTCTTCTGAAGGAAAACAGCTATAGAATTTCTCTGTGCACTGAGTTACTATATCTTGAACCATATTCAGAGAGTGAAACTAACTTTACTATCCCGGTCACCATTAACCCAGGACTGTTGCCTGAGCCAGCATCAATCATGGGGAAGATTGGGCATGAGAGAGGCCAAAGACCTCCACTGGACTTTGGCTGAAATCTCCACATCTAGGGCTTCCATATGGAATAGTAACAGACTGACTCAATCAGATTATCTTTCATATAAAGAAGGATTTCCCACCCTGTGCAGGGATGGAAAGCATATTTCAAAGCTTGTAGAGATGTTGTTCTTCTCCTGAGGACCTCTCTCTAGCCATGCATGAAGTGGGTGGGACCAAGAGTGATTGCACAGCCAAGAAGGAGATGATAACTCATGCCAATTGACATGGCCCTGAATCACAAACCCTCATCACCAAGGTCCCCTGGGTCCCTCTGCTTCTTGTAATCTCAAAAACCCCAATATATACATCATAATTTGGACCTCTGCATGAGGGTCTCTGTCTAGTGTTCCATTTTTCCCTCTCAGTTCAGAGACAGTATGAGAAAGCTGAAAGAGGACAAGCTCAGGTGCTCCCAAGATGGGCTGTAGTTCTAACTGCTGCTTACTAGATGACAGCCATGGTCAAGTGTTCTCCGAGCTTCAGATTCCTTATCTCTAAAATGAAGATAACCCAAGGGAAAGAAAAATTATACCAAAAAGACACCTGCACCCATATGTTTATTGTAGTACTATTCACAATAGCAAAGTCATGGAACCATTGTAAGTGTCCATCAATAGATGATTGGATAGAGAAAATGTGGTATGTATACAACATGGAACACCACTCAGCCTTTTAAAAATAATAAAATCATGTATTTTGCAGCAACATGGATGGAGCTGGAGGCCATTATCCTGAGTGACATAACTCAGAGACAGAAAATCAAATACCACATGTTCTCACTTATAAGTGGGAGCTAAACAATGGGTACACATGAAAATACAGAGGGGGAAAAGGTGACACTAGAGAATCCAAAAAGGGGAAGGTGGGAGGAGGATGAGAGTTGAAAAATTATCTATTGGGTACAACATTAAGTATTTGAGTGGTGAGTACACTGGAAATCCAATCCTCGCCATTACAGAATATATCCATGTAACACATGTGCACATGTACACTCTGAACCTATAATTAAAAAAATAAATAAAGATAGGCTGTGTGCAGTGGCTCATGCCTATAATCCTAGCACTTTGAGAGACTGAAGCAGGTGGATCAGTTGAGGCCAGGAGTTCGAGACCAGCCTGGCCAACATGGTGAAACCCCATCTCTACTAAAAATACAAAACTTAGCTGGGCATGGTAGCTCATGTCTGTAATCCCAGCTACTTGGGAGGCTGAGGCAGAATTGCTTGAACTCGGTAGGCGGAGGTTGCAGTAAGCCAAGATCATGCCACTGCACTTCAACTTGGGTGACAGAGCGAAACTCTGTATCAATAAAATAAAATAAAATAAGTCAAAAGTAAGCATTCTTTCTTGAAAAAATGAAATGGAGATAATGTGTATAAACCACTTCTATGTGGGCCCCACCAAAATAATTTAAAATAATGAAACTTTTTTCAGCAATAAACTGATGTACAAATATTACCATTTTATCTCTTAGCTAAACTACAAGTGTCTCTGTTACTGTGATTTATTCATTTTTATCTTCTGTGCTGCATAATAATATTTGTGATCACCAGGCAGCTTTCATAAATGCTGGTTGTGTGCATCACTCATTATAACTATGGGCCATGTGGGCCCTTCAAGAATGCAACACATTCAAAGAAGCAGAGTCCAATAGGAATTCAAACCTCATACTCATGTTTCTTGAAGAACACAAAACTCAAAGGCAACTCTTGCTAAAATTCTCTTCCTCTTATATTATTTTAACACCCTACATATCCCAGGGCCTGTCACTCACCTCCTTTCCTTCATTTTCCTGACTTTCTAGCCATCTGCCTTTTTTCTCCTTCCCAACCTCCACCTCAAGCATGTCATTGTTTTTTTTTAATATTAGAACTCCATAATTTAATACAAAAATAATAAATAACCCCATGGAGGAGGGGGAGACAAAGGACATGAACAGGCATTTTGTATAACAAGAATGGCCCATAAATATTTGAAAAAGAAAAAAAAAAAAGAACCTAAAGCTCACTGGTACTCAGAGAAATTAATTTTAAACCACAATGAGATAGCATTTCACACCCACCCAATCTGCAGGCATTAAAAAGCCAGGCCTTCCCGCATGCTGGTGAGATTGTGGGATAACAGTAATTGTTGTTCACTGCTGGTGGAAATGTAAATAGTTACAGCCACATTGGGAAACAGTTTGTTATTGCCCAATAAAACTGAACAGGCTCATACCCTATGGCCCATCAATTGCACTCCTAGATGTACATCCTGGAGAAACTCTTGCACATGTGCACAGGGGACATGCACAAAAATGTTCATAGTAACATCACTCATAACAGCCCCAAACTGAAAATTGCCCAAATGACACATAAATGACAGAAGGGTTAAATGGTGGTAGAGTCACAAAAGGAAGTATAAGAATCAGCAGTGAAAATTAGCCACAAATATATGCAAAAACTTCCTGTTAAGCAAAAGATGCAAGTCACAGAATACACACATTGTGAGTCCGTTCAAACAATATTCACAAATAGGCAAAACTAAACAACATTCTGTTTAGGGATATATGCCAAGGTGGCAGCAACATAGAAAAGCCTTGGAATGATTAACACACACTTTAGCATTGTGGTTACCTTTGGGGTAACTTGGAGAGAGACTTGATTGTGAAGGAATATGCAGAGGGCTTCTAAGCACAATATTCAATTTCTTTTTTATTGTATTTTTTTTACGTTCCATATGTATTTTATTTAATACACTTTTTTAACAAACTACATTCTGACTACTTCTCATTGCTTTACTTTGTCCCTTAATTACAATTTTTAATCTTTAACTCCCTTGGTTCCCTTTTGTCAGCCCCCCTAGAGATAACCATCATTACGAATTTGTTGTGTATTCTTCCAGTTCTTGTTTTTATGCCTTTATTACACAACCATCCATCCATAATATTGATTTGTGCATGTTCTAAAATTTGTATAAGTAGCTGGGCGTGGTGGCTCATGCCTTTAATCCCAGCACTTTGGGAGGCTGAAGTGGGTGGATCACCTGAGGTCAGGAGTTCGAGACCAGCCTGACCAAATGGTGAAATGCCATCTCTACTAAAAATACAAAAATTAGCCTGGTTTGTAGTGGCACGTGACTGTAATCCCAGCTATTCCAGAGGCTGAGGCAGGAGAATGGCTTGAACCCAGGAGGTGGAGTTTGCAGTGAGCCGAGATAACACCATTGCAGTCCAGCTTGGGTGACTGAGTGAGACTACGTCTCAAAAAAAAAAAAAAAAATTAGCCAGGCACGATGGCTGAGGCCTGTAATCCCAGCACTTTGGGAGGCTAAGATGGGCAGATCACAAGGTCAGGAGTTTGAGACCAGCTTGACCAACATGGTGAAACCCCATCTCTACTAAAAATGCAAAAAAATTAGCGGGGCATGGTGGCAGGTGCCTGTAATCCCAGCCACTCGGGAGTCTGAGGCAGGAGAATTGCTAGAGCCCCGGAGGTGGAGGTTGCAGTGAGCCAGGATCGTGGTGACAAGAACAAGACTTAGCAAGTGCGTAATTGTTATCTCATCCCTGCATACCCTCCAAGTGCCAGCTGCTCCCTACACAAGAGCATCTGGGAAAGAAAGTTCCACATTACCTTTCACTAGTGTTTCTTAGGAATGGAACATTTAGCCTTCAATCAATTTTTCTAATTCTGCCTCACAACAACTCACAGGACCAGTCAGTGAATTCTCAGGAGGAGAGGGAGGGGAAAGAAATGAGCAGTGTGAGAAAGAGAATTTAATTCATTTGGGGTGGAGAGAAAAGCTAGGAATACTCACCTCTATTTGCATTTCTATCCTATCTCACAGAGAAGGATGAGATAAAGAAAAGGCAAGTCAGGAGGATGCATTACAGTCCTACTGGGAACCAGGCTCTGGTGATGATGTGTTAGGACTGAGCTACGTCATCCTGACCTTGGAAGCTTTGTGCCTCTGTGATCTGCATGGTCTCATACATAGCCAGAAAGTGTTGCAGATGCTCAAGGGAATAATCATACTGAGGTGTGTTCACAAGACCAGTCTGAAAAGGATATGCAGAGAACAGGAATTGCTGAGATCTTAATGATTTCAGGATGTCTTAGGGAGTGGATGACACCTGTAGCAATAAAGCTTTCATTGGGATAGAGAATTTGCTTTGTGGTTGGCAAACAAAGAGAAAATAAACTAATTTGATGGAACTAAAAATCTATAAAAGTTTGGCATCTCTCCCTCTATAATTTGATGGGTGGAGAAATGTAAATTTTTTGGACCAGAAGCTGCTGAACTATCACTTTTTGCTCTATTTAAATGAATTTTGCAGATCCTTCATAAGTGGTGCTCAGGTAGAAAATTTTTAGAATTAGAGAAGAAAGTGCTACATGAACAAAGGCCATAGGCTGAGTGCCTGTGCTGGTACCTTCCTTCAATCCAACCACTCTTGTAAACATGTTAAAGTCAAGTAAATTCACTAGAATCTATGGAGGAGCCACTTTATACCAAGCACTGTAGGAGATTTTAAAATCATTTTAAAACAAATTATATATATATATATATATATATACATATATATATATAATGTATAATTTTTAAATAAATAATATCTCTTAACAATGCCCTAATATGGTGATTAAGACAATTTAAAAGGATATTAAATATAAAATGATAAGCACAGTACCTGATACAGAGTAGGAGCTTAATAGATATTTGGGGATAAATGAATGAACTATAGGCGTGGGTTAGCCTTGTTGCTCTCTAAATGATACAAATTTTTTAACTTTCTGAAGTAAATCTGGGACGTGGGTCAAGAGTCATGAGTTTGAAACTGAGATCAGCTCCTAAGGCCAAGTTGTAACTTTACTCCTTCATCTATTTTTCACTTTCCTCACCTGTAAATAGGGATAGAAACAGAGCCTACTTGGTGTTGTTAAGACCATTTGGAATTTCTACCATCGTCAAAAATCACCTCCCATTTAGAGCAATTGCAATCCCACCAATCAGCTTTGTTCTTTTCCCCATCAATCAGGTCCAGATGCTTCCCTTCCAATAAGCAAAGACGATACCATGTTCACAGTCCTGTCGGGTCCCCCCTTCTGCCATAACATATTGCCTTTCATAAAGAGCTCTGAGCCAGTAGCGTGGCCCACAGTCCCTTGGTCTCTCCCATTCTAGTGACATTCATTTCTATTCTGTATTTGCAATCTATTCCTGTGGTCACAACTTGTTCATTATTATTTTCCAGATCTTTTTCTCTAAAACTTTATATTTTAAGAGTTTCCCTTACTCTACAACATTTTATTCTCTCAGATCTTTTACATCCTTCATCCCGTTTTGCCTTCTGTTTGACCTCTAAGATACCTCAATACGTTTCCTCTCCATTTGCTCCTGGTCAAGCAATTATTTATTTACCCTAGTGCACTGAGTCCTTACTACATGTCAGGCATCGTTCTTGGTCCTGGGCTTACAGAGATGAACAACATAAATGAGTTCTCTGTGTTCAAAGGGTTTACTTTACTTGTGAAGAAAGAAAAACAAACCAATAATAAAGGATCAAGATAGCTTTAACTAATGATATATGTTATGCAGAAAGTAAAACAGTGATGTGGTGGAGAGAATGGTGAAGGTTAAGAGAGAAGCAGCAGCTAGCCATAAGATTTAGGGAAAGACTATTCCAGGGAGACCAGCAAGTGAAAAAGAAGAAGCACATGTGTATTTGGTAGGCACATGATCTTTGCTCTGGTTGGGAAGTTGTATTGGTTATTTATTAGTTACTGCATAACAGTATTACCACAACCTTAATGGCTTAAAGCAACAGTTATCTCACTCTCAGTGGGTCAAGATTCCACACACAACTTACCTGGATTCTCGTTTTCAAGTCTCAGAAGGCTGCAATCAATGTGTTGGCTGAGGCTGCAGTCTCATTTGAGGCTTGATTGGGGTAGGATCTGTTTCCAAGTTTACGTGTGGTCGTTGTCAGCGTTCAGTTCCTCAGGTTGTTAGACTGAGGTCCTCAACTTCTCTTCATCTCCCTTCCTCTCTTGCAGTGAAGTTGGGGGTACGTGATGTTCTACCCCATAAACTGAGCAGAAGTGCTTAGACTCCACCTGTTCTGGGTGTCATAGGCTGCGGACCCACACTGGACCTTGTGAGATGGAAAATATATCTCTATTGTGCTAAACCAGTAAGAATTGAGGGTTTATGTATTAACCCTGCGTTTAAATCCTTGATTAACAAAACCACCCTGCAAGGGTTATTATAGGATTAACCAAAATGATATACAATGAAAATTGCATGTCATACAAATCAAAACTCAATAGATGAGATCATTTTAATTTTTTTTTCCTGTCTTGTATTCTGTCTGCCTGCACTTTTTGAGCTATATTTTAATTTTACAAGCACACCATGTCATCTCAAGCTTTTGTGCCATTTCCTCTTCCTGTAGTGCCCTGCCTTGCCTTGCACAACCTTCAAAATTTGACTAAGATAGCACCTTTCCTAGGTTAGATGTGTTCCCCCTTTTTTTTTTTTCCATAGCAGTTCATTCATTCCCCACCCAGCACTGTCCACACGGTACTCACCACCTCCCTGGACAGATGGTGAGGACCTTGAAGAGAGGAGTCAGGGACTTGTCACATTTTAGGAACATGATAAATGTTTGTTATTTACTATGTCATATTTACATCCTTCCTTATTATATACCTAGTTGAACTTCATTTAAAATAAAAACAAACAACTTTAAACCATTTCCTTTCAGGATTTTCCCATAGAAAACCTCCAGGCACATTTCTTAGAATGAAAGCGCTTTATATGAAGAATATTAATTTCCCATTATTTTTTATTGCTCTCTACTTTAGACTGAATCTCAGTACTCTTTTTAATCTTTCTGTCATGAATTTAATTCTCAACCCCTATAATCATGTTTCCAACCTCTCTCCTTATTTGTGAAGTACAGAATTGCGCATTGTGGAACAAGCCTGTGACAACCAGGGAGACGGTTGACCCTATAATGTCTACTCTGATTTTTTTGTTGTTCTTGAACTCAGTGGTGCTTTCTTATTCAGCCGCTTGTCTCTAGGACCCCAGGATCTATCCATCTTACATTTGTAGACTCTTTTACCTCTTCTCCTTCTAATTTCCCAGATTTCAGGGAAACTTGCTGAGAGGATACTAGTTTTGTCTCTGCCTTTTCTCTTACTGAGATACGTTATTTGAAATTCTAGTTCTGAACTTTAGTGCGGTTCTTCCATACCTTCACGCACTTCCTAATAAGGAACAGAATCTCTCTCCTGGGCCATCTGTGGAAAAGATTCGGCTATACTGAGCTCAATCCATTTATGTCTCAACTCTGTACGTCTAAATCCTAGGCCTACTGGTAACTGCTAAGTGTAACTTACAATGTTGTCAGAAGCTTAAAAGACAGGAGTTGCAAATTAGCCTTATGAGTTTGTTAGAGTAAAAGACAGCTATTCTGATTTTTTGCTGCATTTCATTTTGGCCTTGGATGTGGCAGGGCTTTCCTCCCTACAATGCATTCATTTTCTTAGGCCCTATTCACGTTAGCTGTGCATTCGTGATAGAGTTCTCTGTAGACATGTCATGGCCAGTAACCAGGGAAAAGAGAAAGTATCTCTCATTTGGAAAATTGCTCTCTATGTATGATAAATTTTTGCCAAGTATCAGTTATTCCGAAAGCTCAGATGTGTCTAAGAGCACCTACATCAGGCCCCAGGAACTTAATAGTGGTATAATATTAGCTTTAATAGTACTAAAGAAAATGATGCCTTTAAATTAGCACTCTCCAATTTTCACATATATTATTACATTATATCATTATTATATAGAAACCTTGTGCTTATGTGTATAGTGTAATATCTATTTTAAGATGGAGTCTCAGAGAGGACTTCCACAGATTTTCACAGCCAGAGCAACTAGCCAAGTTGAAAAGAATACCCATTATTTTCCACCCAAAGCCACTTATCTTTTTACACAATATAATTTGTTCACTATCTTCTCTATAGTCACTAATAACCTTTACTCATATGAGTCTTAAAAGTAAAATCATTTGCAAGTCATGTTTGATTTTATTGCTATGGATTCCAGCCACATAAACATCTAAGTAGTGATATACTATGTTTCCCAAGATCTCATTTAATTGGTATAAGTGCCCTGTGAGTTATTATATCCTTTTTATTTAGTGATAATAAAAGAGCAAACACTATTCAACTTGCCAGGCAGTATTTTAAACACTTTACAGAACTAGAATCATTTAATTTCCAAAAAACTCTATGCAGTGGATACTCTGATTACTTTATAGTTAAGGAGACAGAAGCACATAGAGGTTATATAGCTTTCTTAAGGCCACACAGCAAGGAAATAGCAAAGGAAGAGTCTTAACCCTTTATCTGGGTACAGAGGCCACAACCTTAAGCGTGACTCTATGCCTCTCACAGCAGAAGCTAAATAATTTGCCAAAGGCCATGCTACTTGGAAGTGTTGGGATTTGGCTTTGTACCTGGGTCTCCCTGGTGGCAGACCTCATATCACCTCTATATTCCAGTGCACCGCCCTATTGGCCTACACCTTACCTGAGCTGTGCGTTTTTCTCCAAAGAATGTTTGATGTAAACAGGGCCCCCAGACTCTAATGCTAAAGAAACAAGGGTAGGGGAAAACGTTCTTTGGCAATATTATTGGAGCAAACTCTGTTTTTCCTTTGACTGATTAGCTGCATGTTTAAAATTTCCAAAAGTAGTTGCCTTTAAAAATTGGTTAAATCTGGAAGAGGGTGGGAGTCTTCAGGCTGGCAGTTGTGTGCAGATTGTTTAATATATTTATAGAATTTCTGTCTGTCACCAGGCCTCTGGGAATACTTGCACTATTTAAAATATAAATCAAAAAACTATGCTGACATAATTGTCTGCCCCAGGGAATTTTCCCCTAATCAGAGCCTTCATGCCAATGTAAAAAATTCCCATTTGGCTCACCTTCCCTAGGCAAAAGTTGCAATACTCAGTTGAAACTTGAAAGTTACCTTATGCTTAGAAGTTAGCAAGACATTCTTTCTATCAACATGAAGTCATTTCAGACTAGAGTTACCTATAGGCAGCATCTCCATCCTTCTTCTGCTGTTATCTAGGAGCATCTGAGTCCCCCACTGGCAGGTACCTATGGCTTTGCCTTGGAGTCCCCTTCTTAGACGTCTTCAGTGGCTCTTGCACCCACTTCTAAGGCTGTAGGATTTCTCTAGGATCTAAATCCAGTCAACTCCCCTGGCCTCCTGTCTTCTCCTCCTCTCCTTCCTCATGGGTCCCATGTACCCAACATATTTGTCTCCACAGCACTCCCCACCACTTTTCACTTCCTGCTCGTCCCTGGGATTCACTGCGTCTGTGCTTCCGCTCTTGTTTTAAGAGCAAACAGAGTATCCCCTCAGATGTGACATGTTCCAGTTCACAAAACATTAGCACTTCATCTGTAAGCTCCAGAGTCCTTTCTCCATTGTTTTTGGTGCACATCATATCCCCTGCTAACCCAAAGCTCTAGAAGGGCAAAGAGTCTGTGATGACAACGATCATGCACCTGGTGCCCTGCCTGGCAGACACACTAAATTTAAAGGCCCCCAAATAATAGTGGTTTTCACTTCTTTCTCCTGCTACATTAAAAAACAGTTTTCCACAATGCCTGGCTTATAGTAAGTGATCAGTAAATATTTTTAAATAAAGGGTATTTTGTGATAGACATTATTAAGAATCTGAAACAATTAGGTTTTTAAAAGCATTTCTAGGCTCAGATTTTCTTTCTAGGGAGTCCAAAGCCTAGATATGAGAAAAGTACTCTTCTCACAGCAGCAGTGTATGCCTGTTAAAATATAAGTCAGATCCTGATTAAGTTCTAACACCAGAACACACCAATGGCTCCACATTCTTTCTGTGCCTAAAGGACACAATCCAGACCCCAGCCTCTCCAACCTCACCTCCTACTTGTCACACCCTTTTGCAGTCTGCCCCACCCACTCTGGCCTCCTCTATGCTCCCTCCACACTATTGGCATAGTTCTTCCTCAGGGCCTTTGCACATCTTACTCCCTGCCCAGAATACTGTTTTCTAAGATATCTACATGGCTCTTCCCCTTCCCTCACTCAAGTTGTCACTCAATGTCACCTTCTCAGTGAGATCTTTCCTGGCTGCAGACTACTTAAAATTACACACACACCCATGCGTATGCACACATGCATGCACACACCCATATACACTCTTTATTCCTTCTTCCACGTTCTTTCCCTCAAAGCCCTTATTTCCTAATAGTATACCATATATTTTATATTGTGCATTTTTCTCCACCTTTCTTCTAGTACTATAAAATTTCTCTGAAGGCAGTGATTTATTTTCTTTTTTTGTTTTCTGTATCCCTAGCCTAGAATGGTACTTAACATGTAGCAAGTCATCCATAAATATATACTTACTATGCAATAATGAATGAAAGCAATCAACTAGTGAGATACCAATTTCTTCTAGTTCTTTAAAGAGATCGCTCCTCTCATTTATGGCCTTCTCTGAGTACTGTAGTCTCCCAATCACTTCGACTAATGAGCCAGGTTTGTACTGTATTAAAATAAATGCTTTTTCTCTTCCTTTGTGTTTAAACACTGTTACCTAATTTTATTTTTTACAATAACTGCTGAAATAGAAGGCTGGAAAATTTTTACAAAAATTGCATAAAAAGTTATAAATTTAAGGAAGGCCAAATGGATTGGATGTAAACAGGAATAAGATATACTATAAAAATGCACTTTTATTCATCAATTATTTCTTTCTTTTCTTTTTCTTTCTTTTTTTTTTTTTAGACAGAGTGTTGCTCTGTCGCCAGGTGCCAGGTTGGAGTGCGGTGGCACGATCTTGGCTCACTGCAACTTCCATCTCCCAGGTTCAAGCAATTCTCCTGTCTCAGCATCCCGAGTAGCTGGGGCTACAGGTGTGCACCACCATGACCAGCTAATTTTTGTATTTTTAGTAGAGACAGGATGGTCTTGATCTCTTGACCTCGTGATCCGCCCACCTCAGTCTCCCAAAGTGCTGTGATTACAGGCGTGAGCCACCTTGCCCAGCCTCATCAACTCTTTCAAAAAATATTTGCTGAGAACTCACCATGTTCCAGGCTCAGTTCCAGGGTCTGGAGTCACAGAGGGGAACAAGCGTAGTCTCTGTCCTCATAGAGCTATGCCTATAGATAATCAACCAATAAGCACATGACTCATGTTGACATAAAGACTGAAAATAAAATGAATGTGGTGTGTGAAAATTGAGAGTGATAGGATCTATTTTATACAGGGTAGTCAGGAAAAGCAGAGTCGGGAGAATTTGAGCAGTGATCTCAACAAAGAAAAGGAGAAAGTCATAAGATGGTAAGAACAGAAGATTTTGTGACTAAAGCAGCTGTAAAATATAAAGTCCCTGAGATGGAAATGAGCTTGGTGCATTTGCTAACTTCATCTCATTCAATGATAATAGTTTTGAAGGTAGCAACACAGGTTAAGTGAATCTGTCCATCTTGAAAGTAGAAAATGAGGAAACGCAAAGGAAATCTGAGCAGGTCTCAGACCCTTATCTTTAAAACAGATGAAATCGATGCCTTTCAAAAATCGTCCCAGGACTTGCAGCATCAGGATCATCTGGCAGCTTGATAAAAAGGCAAATTCTTGCGCCTCTCTCCAGACTAACTAAAATCAGACGTTCTGGGGATTGACCTTAAAAATTTGCATTTAAGCAAGCCTTCCAAATGGTTTTGATGCACAGAAGTTTGAGAACTATTGGAATAAATGATCTCAAGTATTTAACTTGCAATGTTTTTATGAAAATGAGGCAAAGAGGATAAACTAGATTAGGCAGCCTTCATGCTGAGATGGTCAAGAGGAAAATATAGAAAGCAGAAGAGACTCGATTCCTATTCTGAATTCCTCCACCCTCCCTCTTAAGAAGCATTCTTTAAATCACTTCTGACCAGGGCACCTCCAGTGGTGTCCTTTTAGAAATCTTCTCTAAATGCACGAATGATGCAAAGATCTATAAATGCTTATGAGCAGCTTTAGGAAATGGACAAAAATTAAAAGGCCAGAGAAAATAGTATCTGTGGAATTAGCTTACCTGTTGACTAACCTAAGCGTACACATTTACATTTTATATTTTAGAATTTTTCTTTTGTTTTGCTAATTTGGGCACATGGTAGTTCAAGAAAATGATAAGCTCCTTCAAATTTTAGGCAAAATTTTGCATGTACATTTATTTTTCAGAGAAGAGGGTTACTAGTTTTCATGAAATAGTCAAAAGGGTCTACGACTTTAAAAAAGATTAAAAACTACTGCCTAAAAAGGGTGGTTATCAAACTCTGGCCAAATGTTAAATACAACTTGAAAAACCAGCAACATTGACTTTCTTACCCTAGAGCTTTTCAGCCTGAATTCAGACATGGAAAAGAATTAGCTTCGTGGGTGGCATTTCTCTTTGTATATACAGCATACTCTTTTAAGACTTATAACCTCATAAATAGCAATTTTATGCCTGTCAGTATTGTTTTGGCTTAAGAAGGTGGGGTTACAAATTTTGCTGGACTCATTCCAGGCCTCTCATCTTGCTTCCAAAGCCTCTGTTGAAGACAACCAGCTTCAGATTCTAACTTAAAAAAATATGTGTATAAAGACAAATATACATGCACACAGAATGTTACTCAAGTCCTTAATGCTCCTTTCTTTTTTTTCTTCATCTGCAAAAACCCCCACCTTTTATTCTTTATTTTATTTTTATTTTATTTTATTATACTTTAAGTTCGGGAGTACATGTACAGAGCATGCAGGTTTGTTACATAGTTATACATGTGCCATGGTGGTTTGCTGCATCCACCCCCCCTGTCATCTACATTAGGTATTTCTCCAAATGTTATATCTCCCCAATCCCCCCACCCTCTGCTATCCCTCCTCTAACCTCCCACCCCCTCACAGGCCCTGGTGCATTATGTTCCCAACCGTGTGTCCATGTGTTCTCATTGTTCAACACTCACTTATGAGTGAGAACATGCAGTGTTTGGTTTTCTGTTCTCATGTCAGTTTGCTGAGAATGATGGTTTCCAGCTTCATCCATGTCCCTACAAAGGACATGAACTCATTCTTTTTCATGGCTGCATAGTATTCCATGGTGTATATGTGCCACATTTTCTTTATCCAGTCTATCCTTCATGGGCATTTGGTTTTGTAGAATGCGTTAGAAAGGAATTACTCCTCTTCAATTTTCTGAAATAGTTTCAGTGGTCTTTCCTAAATGCCAGCTTTTCTTTATACGTCTGGCAAAACTCAGCTGTAAATCCATCTGGTCCTGGCCTTTTTCGGCCTTTTTTGTTGTTTGAAGGTGATATGGTTTGGCTGTGTCCCCA
>CAUYLG010019275.1:0-51682 GCA_963573385.1 Cacajao melanocephalus | reverse complement strand
TCTCCCTTTCTCCCTCTCTCCGCCTGCTTGAGTTGCCTGTAGATCCCAATAAACCTGGACTCGGCCTTCGGCTCTCAGAGTGTTACTTGGGACTAGACAACTGGGAAAGGACGACAGAAGGGGTCGTACATTTGGGGGGTCACACAAAAAGAAAATGTATTCTGTATGATTTCATTTCTTTGACAATTATCGTGTTTTTCTGTATATGGCCTACATTTGGTCAATTTGGGGAAATAAAGTGCTCCATACAGATCAATGAGGCCAAGCTTATTTATCACATTGCTCAGATTATTATCTTTACAGATTTCATCTTCTAGTCCAATCAGGTATGGAGAGAAGTAAGATAAAATGTTCTACGATGATTGAGGCTTTTCTGTTCTCCTTTTGCTTCTGTTAATTTTTGTATGTATATTTTAAATATATGTTTTTAGATGCATAAACATTTAAAATTTTTCTTTACCTAGCACACCAACTTCAATACTGAAATCTCTCTTTTTATATTATTTGAAAGTCCATATTTATTGACATTAATGTAATTATGCAGGCTTTTTTTTAGTTAATATTTTATATGGTATATATTTTATATCATTTTAGTTTCAACCTTTATTTAATTCTCATATTTGTTCTCTTTTATCTGTTATTGCCTGTAGGATCTAGCTGTCTGTAGAATCATATTTTAGAATTTTTTTTTGTAAATATATAGATTCAAAAACATTATTCTTGAATTTTATCTTGAATGGACCAATTTTCTACTTATATTTAATGCAATTGATTACATGCTTTTGTTTAAAATTTAGAACAATGATGTTGGTTGTAATCGGCTTTTATTTAAATTCTCGGCCTTTTAGAGAACGGTGAAT
Source organism: Cacajao melanocephalus (assembly GCA_963573385.1). Lineage (NCBI taxonomy): Eukaryota > Metazoa > Chordata > Mammalia > Primates > Pitheciidae > Cacajao > Cacajao melanocephalus. The sequence continues at coordinate 50,822 of CAUYLG010019275.1, read as the reverse complement.
TAAATTAGGTGAAATCCAGTATTGAATAGGTGTATGAGGAAGATTTCTCTAGATTTTAGCACTATACAATATGTCCATGTAACAAAGCTGCACTTGTACCCCCTAAATCTGTAATTTAAGAAGATAAATAAAACTAATTTTTGCAGGAAAAAATTCTAGAAGAAAAATAGTCATTAGAAGACTATTTTTAGTCTTAAAATAGGGCATAAGACAATAGAAGGAAAATAGTCATTCATGTAGAGTAACCATTGTAATCTCTGATAAAGGAAAGAAAATTTTTTAAAAACCGGATTTTTCTATAAAACTTTTCAGCATGCTTCAATCAAAATATAAATTCTTTCTATGAGTAAAATAGAAGAATACTCAGAGAATTTGTTATATAAATGATTTAGTTACTTTCAGAGGACCTTGGTGAACTTTTGGTAAAATATTAAAAATTTAATATATAAAATTTTTAACTCTTTTCTTCCTATAATACTTATAAACCTTCCAAATGTACTTTAATGGCTTCAAATATCTCTTTGAAAAATAATTTAATAGCCTATCATAAAATCTTTAGGGCATATTCCTATTATGTGGTATTCTTGAATCAACATAAATTTTAATCATAAGTAATAATTCTGCAGAATATCAACTTTAATTTATTGTGAATATAAAATCTGATCCATTTTTAAAATGCATCTAGTGGTTACAATTAATTTAAGTGGAAAAAATGCATGAATTTCATGTTTTGCTGATTCATGTTTCCCTGACTGTAAGCATTTAAAAAGACTGTCTAGTTACAGATGAAAAGCTAGAACAAGTTATTTTCCTTCCAGATGAGCGCTCCTTAACACAAAGACACAGCTTCCCTGGAAGGTTAAGGCTGCCGCCAATCTTCTGGAGACCCAGGGAGGGGAAAGGGAAGAATCCCAAGCCAAAGAGGTTTGCCGTTTCCTACAAAGCCAAAGTTTAATGAATACTAATGACAGAACAGGGGTGGATCCTCTGAAAACTAGCTCATTTCTTATTTTGCCAAAATAGATAGAATGCAATACCAATTTATTGGGGTCCCTGGAGAAGCAACAGTAGATACCCTCAACGTGTACATGTCCTGTTGCCTCAGGCTATCCTGGAGATTGACCTTCAGACTCTACTTCTTAGAGAGCCATCTTCATTCTTTCTGGAATGACTAAGCAAGCATCAGCCCTAATCTAGCTGAGACTGAACAGTATATTAGGCTACACAGTCACATGGAGGGTGTTTAGGGTTACCTAGGAAAAGTAAATAATTTTGAAAAAGGTTTATAAGAACCAATTTTAATTTTATATTCTAAATAAATTAATTTGGCAATTAAATGCAAACTGATATACCTTAAACAAGTTGCAGTAGCTAGCTTATGTAGTTACTAAGCTTTGTAGAATTGAAATACTTTTGGACCAAGAAAAGAAAGATACTTGATTTACTTCCATTCATAATGAAAAATCTTAATTTAATGCAAATGAGTTCTTTAAGACCTAGATGAACATTTACCTCTCAAAACAAGTATTCCAAAAAATAAAAAAATAAAACCCCCCAAACCCAAATTACCATGATTATTTCCATATAATGCAAAATTAATCATTTGTGTACTCATTTTTACACTTATTAATTACATTTTAAAAAGACACTCTAACCAGTTAGAGTGCGAAAATTTATAGTAAAGGGTCAAGATTTTTGATTTTTTATAAAGTGCTAAGAATAGTACTAAGTGTATAAGAGGCATTACTAATATGGTTTCTCTATAAGCCTTTATCTTTACTTTGTATTTTTCACATTTTAACGAGTAATTATATGTATAAAGCTGTATTCATCCATCCATTTTTTTTCCAGAAAAACATCTAAATTTCAAGTATCTTTGATTAAAAGTAAAAATAGCTTCACTTATTGGGTTAGATGAGAACACTTTATTTAGAAACCACTCTCTTGTTTATTAAGAACTTAAGAGATTAAGAAATCTGTTCCATTTACTGTATAAGAACATACATATATGTATGTGTATATTATGTGTATAGATAGACATATATGTAAATATGTCACATGTTTTATACATTTAAGTGTTGTATATAAATGTCTTCCAACTTGTATACAAATAAACAAATGTATATCCAATACATAAATAGAAAGAAAAGGAAGGGAGGAACAAAAGATCAAAATACAAACATTTGCAATTTCTGTGGTTAAAGTGATATTTTCATTTTGGACAAAACTATGATTGGTATTTTGGGGAGCAAAAACACTTGAAGTAAAATAATTTATATTGCACTTTAAATCATTTAACCAGAATATTGAATATACATTAATATTTATTTTGCATATTTTGTCCTACTTCATTAACATTGATTTTCCTTCACACATCTTTCTTTAAATGCCTTTTTCCTTATACATTAGTTAGAAATTAACAGTACATCAAAAGGAAGACTCTATTTCTAACCAAGAGTTGTTTCAATACTTGGAGCTTCTCAAATAATTTGACAGATACAGCAAAAAATCATTTCTAAAATGTTTCCTATCACATTAATCATCAGAATGATGAAACAATATGCTAAGAGATCTCAAAAATGCTTCCCACATTTTTAACACATAACACTCAGTGTTATCATAAACTTAATTTCAAGTCTTTCAGGTGTTAGCCAGAAAGTTCCTATTTCATTGCTCACTTCTATATTTAACATAATTTAAATTTTTGATTATAGAAAACTGCATTTGAAACCACCCTCTAAGTCATTTGATTGTGTTGAAATATACATGCGTAAGTGGTTCTAAATCACAGCAGTTATACTGGTAAACATTCAGAGAGGACTTGCATGTTCCAGGCAGGTTTGGAATACTCTACATGTGCTGGCTCATTAAATAGAATCACCTTGTAAAAGATCCTATTTTCATCATCATCACATAGTTTATGAAACAGAGGCACAAAGAAGAAGGCTAGTTTGCTCAAGTTTACACACAGATATTAAGAGGTGGTGTTGAAAATCAAATTGAGGGTGACTTTCTGGAGCCCACACTATACACCACTACATCTTAATGCTATTTCCCATGGATTACAAGAAATTAAAAACAAAGGTTTACATAAAATATAGTTTACACACAATATTGTGTACTTTCTGTAATTTCATTAACTTTTAATAAATTGTAGTCTGAACTGACTCTATGTGTACACTTGATGTTAATTATTTTGGAAACTTTCCTAGAAGTTACTGCTTATCATCTTTGGGGGCATACAAAATGTTAACCCTTCTACATCTCCATATCTCTCTAGTCCCTCCTAATGTTCTGTATTTTTTCTCCTTTATCTGCTTTCCACTGTATGGTCCCCTCAAATTTTTGCTGTGCCTTTGAAACCCCTATTTTACAGAAAACAATCTTTCCTATTTTATCACTTTGTTGAAGGAGTCCATCATCACTTTACCTTAACCAAAATAGGTTTAAATGACTTCATAGGTAGCACCAAGAGGATGTTTTTCCAAATTCCTCAGCTCAGTTAAATTCAGAAGGTAGTGTTAGCATCTTTTCTGCAAACCATTAGAATTTCCAACCCATTACTCCTCCATTCTAAAGTAAAACCATCTCTGCTTTGGTGTTCACACCATCTGACTATTCCTCCTGTTACTCCTCCCCATCACTAATAACTACAAATGACATGGTCTTTTTAATATGTAAATGAGGTTAATGAAATGACTTCAATTCATACAAGCAACTACAAACAAGCAACAAATCTCAAATAAATAACACCTTCATTTTTCATCAGTCTTGTCTTTAAACATGCTTTTTAATATATTCCCTTCTCCATGTCTGGACTTCAGCTTGAGCAGATTCCTAACTTTTCAGTCACTTAGAGCTACAAAAATAAATCTCATAATGGATATCCAGACCATTTTCAAGTTAAGAATGTCCAGTACAGCAAACTACCAAAATTTAATTATTTAACGTAGAACTTTTATGATCACTCCACCTTGAACTACTGGAAAAGAGGAAGATGATTCACTTTTTCACCTGCGTTTTGTTTGCTTCATAGGTCTTTCTTCTAGGTTGGGGCAGGGATATGAAAGGGAGTTACAGGAAAAAAGGCAAAATTTTTATAAGACTGGTGACTTCCATGTTCCAGGTTCCAAAATACTAGACTTCCAAACTGGGACTCATTAGAGGATATTTTGGAGGGGGGATATCTCATGCTACACAGATCATTGACATAGACAATTTGCTCTTCGCTCTCTGACTAACCATTTGCCTCCCGCCACCTCCTCACATTTCAGTTTATATTCTTGGCAGAACAGCTGACAACCTATTAATCCTTAATACTGGGTCCCATTACCCTAGCAAGCAGTCATCATATAAAGGGTTCTATTATCTTTCTACTTCATCAATCTGGCCCATGGGAAGCTCATGTTCCTTTAACATACCAAATTCTTGTTTGTAAATACCACTCTTACTGCTGTTCTTTCTCAATGGCCTAATTTATATTAGCTTAACCAGACTTCTGCCTCTCAAATTTACTGGAGAAGAAGGAAATATCTGATTCAGTGGCCATGCATGTCACAAAATCCAAGGAATGTACATTAATTTATTTCTTCCCTTACCTTATATCTATCCCATGGAATCACTTGATGATTCACTGCTAAAAAAATATTGAAATACAAAAATATCACTGCTTCTATGAGTCATTGCTTTGGGTCCACCCTGATTTGGCTAAGAAGAAGCACACACTTCTCTCCAGAGAGTAAAAATCCTGCAATACTCCCTACCAGCTGACAGCTCTCTGCTAATGAGTCATCTGGTGTTCTCTAAGAAAGGATAATGGTGGTGATTCATACAGAACTGATGCTGCCATTATTACAAGTCTGTGGTGAATATGTCTAACACTTCTCCGAAGAATGTGGGGATACTCATCAATGGCACTATGTTTTGGGGATTTAAGGAAAATTTTGAATCAACAATGGAAACCTCATTTCACATTTTTTTTTAACTTCTGCATATTTTGAAGTTTTCAATTCCTGGTTCACATTATTACAATCTGAGACCTGTTATCATCATAATTCTTGTTTAATTTATGTTTATTAAATACTTATTGAAGGCATACTATGTGCCAGCATTAGTGGTCCAGCAGTAAACCAGAAAGTAATTTCTGTTCTCATAGGTTTTCTATTCTAATGACATTAAACAACATAACTAAGACATACAGTATTCTAAATATGTCCCTTTGATTTTCTTTTCTGTTGTTTCTTCCAGTGGCCAACATTTAAAGGTTTCCTTGAGTCCTATTTCTTTCCCTATCATAAAATTCTGTTAATACTGGTTTTATAATTTTTTTCATTTGCTATTGTCATTCTTACTACTGCTACTATAGTCTGAAGTTCAACTTTGTAATTTTATTCCTCGATCTCTTTTCTCATGAAGTTTGCTGCTAGAGTTATCACTGTGAGCACACAAATGTGCCCATGTGAATCATGTGCTCATGAACATTTGTTCTAATTCATTCATTCATTTCTCAATACTTATAGAGGAACTTATATGCCAAGTATTATAAATCTTTATTCTATAATAGTGAAAGAAAGAGACAAGACCTATAACCATGTAGTGTTTATATTCTAGTAGAAAAATATAAACAATAAACATATAGGATCAGGAAATATAATATTGGGCATTCATGGAAAACTCTCTGATACAGTGACAATTACACAAAGTCCTAAAGAAAGTGAGGCAGTAGGACATGAAGATATCTGAGAGGAGACCATGACACAAAAAAGGAAAAATAGCAAGTGTAATATCCCTTACCAGTAATAAACTTGCCTGGGTAAAAAGGGAAAGCAAAATGGCTAGTGTAGCCTAAGTGGATGAGTTATGGAGAAAAAGGTAGAAGGTGAGTTCTTACAATCATTGCAAGGGAAGGAAGTAATGAAGAGTATTAGAAACTATCCCATGGGCTTTGGGAATTTTGTTGTGATGGGAAGCTAACACAGCTTTAAGCCTAAATTTAACATGATCTAACTTACATTTCATAAAACCTATCCTTCTTGGTTCATAGAGACTGGACAGGTGAGAAAGAATGGTGACTTTAAACACAGTGGTAGTTGTGGAGGGGTAGTAAGAAGTCATTGGATTCTAAATAAATTGTGAAGACAGAACCTACATTATCATTTTAAGCGTTTGAATTTTGAGAAGGGTATCATGAAATAGCCCTTAACTGAGAGGGAAAATGGTGAGAGGTTTATAGGAGTGATAGAGGGAATTAGAAGCTCAGTTTTTAACTTGTTATGTTTTAAATTCCTATCAGATATACAAGTGGACATGTCAAATGTTTAGTCGTATACACAAATTTGAAGTTTAAGGAAGTGATTAACCTAGAGATATTCCAATGAGCTTCATTTCCTCTTTACTTAATCACCCATGTCTATGACCACAATCTGGAATTTATTAGTACCTGGAAATGTTTTGGTTCTGAAATGCTTAAACCAAGCACACAGGTAACAACACAACACACTCAAATCTTTTCTCCTTAAAATAACTGTGCCTTAGCCTCGTCTTCTCTATTGTCTATTGCTTCCTCTGACTTCCTGCATAACCAAGCTCTTTGCAATAGTTTTCCACAGGTACTGAATACAGTTATTTGTCTTCCATTTAATCTCTCATGGCCCTGGAAACTTGATTCTACCTAAATTACTCTACTGTAATTACTCTCACCACGACAATTTCTTCTTGTTAAATACAACAGACATAGTGTTTGAACTCTCCACATCATGAAACTGCTAATAACCCTTCTGCCTTCCTCTCTTTATCTTGGCATTAATGATTCCCACATTTCTGGTATTCCATCCTTGAGCCCATCTCTGTTTTGTCTTTTTTGAGGCACATTTTTCCTCTGACTTTTACTTAAGTGCTTTTCTTTCTCAGGCTTTATTCTGAACTCTCTTATCTTCTAACTCTGTATATATGTTTTTTGGGGTGATAATGTCATCAACTCCAATAGCTTCAATTAAGTCTTCTACAGGTCCAGATAAATAACTTTAAATGAGATCTCACCTTTAAATTTCCAAATCATTCATATATTCCCAACTCAGCTCAACTTAACATGTCTAAAACTGAATCCCTCATTTCCCCCTTGAAAATGCTCTATCTCATTGGTTTCTTGTTATGAAACCAATCCACTCAATTGCCAAACCACAAAGTTCCAATATCAGCCTTGACTTCTCAAGAGGCCTCGGTCTGCTTCCAAATAACCACCTATTATTGCATGTTCACCATGTTCTCAATATCTTATGAGTCAATCCATTCTTTTTCATTTTTATTTTCACCTTATAGGCTCTTATTAATCATTTAATGTTTTGTTTTTTGAAAAATATTGAATTTCTCCTGTACTACTGCCCTCAGTTATTGTAATAATCTAGGGAGATAGACAAAAAAAAGTCACCATTATCATCTTCATCACTATCCTTTGGATGAATGATTGCAAGTCATTTCACTGGTCTCTTTGCTTTAGCCTTTTTTCTAATTTATTCTCCAAGTGGTAACAAGAAAATGTTTCAAAGGAAGGATCTCACTGACTGTTTTGTTTACAGACTTTAACACTTCCCTCTGGTCTTTTGTATAAAGTACAAATTCCTTCCATGGAATGTATCATATTCTTGCCCAGGCTTAACTTTCTAGCCTTCTATCTCACCTTTATCTCCCATGCCCAGGTTATTTTATACTTTATCACATGATGTTATTTTCTCATTTTTTAGTTATACAAATGCTGTTTCCATTGCTTAATATACTATGCTCCCCCTATCACTTGGCAAACTTTAACTCATCCTATAATTGTCATGTAAGAAATGACTCCCTTCTATTTGCCTTGCCTGTTTTTCCAGCCCCTTTCTACTTCCATCAATTGGATTGTATGACACTTACTTGCTTTCATCTCATCCCGTGATTACAGGATATTATAATTGGTTTCTGCCCAACTGTCCATTCAAGTATATTGTAAGATTTCAAAATGAGTAACTGTGTAATGTTTATCACAGAATCTCCAAAACCTAACCAAATGCTATAGTATAGCCTAGCACATAGTGTACACTCAAATATACATTGAATTTGAAATAAATAGGAAAATGAAAGGAAGTAATATGACAATATAAGGTTTAGGTTGAAAGAATTTAAATTAGATCACAATTCAGATTCATTTTACTTTATTCTCTTATATGTTGAAGCAAATAAGTGGAATATTGTCACTTTTGAATAATCAAAGTCAGTTTTGGAGATTTTAAAACTCTAAGAGCATTTACAATTTCAAATGTATATAACTCGGTCTAAACAGCACCCTCAGAAAACTGAAATTGTTTTAAATTATATGATGTGTTTATCCAAATTGCTAAGGACCATCAGAAAGACCATAAAATGAGAACAGAAAGTACAATTCTGCTTCCTCGGTGGGGAAGAAAAACCTAGTAGAGCTTAAGAATGTTCAGGATAGTGTGCATACCAAGCCCAAGCATATGAATTAGATGGGCAATGACTTATTCACCACACTCTAGAAATAAAGAGAGCCATTAGCATTTAGAAAAAAAAACTTAGAACATGTAAAACTATTAAGTTCTGTAGGAACCAAATTTATAGATCTTATTACTCCAAAGTAATAAATAAAAAGGAAAGGAAGAAACTGAATACCTTCAGTGGTATTCTTGCTATAATTGCTACATGAGGCAATGAAGAAGATTTAATTTAAATCCTGATAATAACATTTTGTGAAATACAATGAAACATCTTCACATTTAACCAATGTATGCTACAACAAAACATGTTCTTGAATGTCTCATGGAGTCTCTTTATTAGATTTTTGTCAATGCTGGCCTTTAAAAAACATCAGAAATAATAAGAAAGTAAATAGCTACTTACTCAAAATATTTTCTTAAACCAAATTGCAAAGAGAAACACCTCTCATCTTGTGTATATGAACTCTGCTTAAGTGTGTATCACTAAACTTAACTTGCATGGCCAAGCCGATCCACTAAATCCTACCTATTGACTTACACCTCGTCCACAGTCTACAAAGAATCCTGACACCAGGACAGGGGTTGCCTTAAAACTTACACCTCTCTTCCACTGGCACATGGGTTCAACACAGGCAGGGATCCTTCACACTGCTGGTTACACACTAACCTGCACATCATAGCTCTCCAGATAGCAGTTTCATACTTTACAGATACATAACAGAGTTCATGCATTGCACCACACTACTTCAGTATCCAAAGTCCTCTTGGCTATCTGCAGCAGAGATGGATATAGTTTACCCTGTCCTTGCCAGGAGTTAGTTGACAATGTGGAATACTTTGATTCTTTACAGTCCCCAAGTTTTTCACATTTTAATACTGCTCATATTTAAAACATAAAACACTATGACAAAGTGGTATATTTACAAAGCACTATTTAATGAGTAATTTTATACTTCGGATTTTGATTATCTAGTTTCTTTTTCCTATGTAAATTACTTTTATGATTTTACACTGGAGGTTAATCTGTGATCCAATATTTATGAATGGGAAACATATGCCAAAGGTAGAATATCTTTTGATGTAACTTTTCAAAGACAGCTTGAAGTTAATATTTAACAGATACTACTTTTTTCTCCAGTGATAAAAGCATTTATTTTCTAAGATAATTATGTGATTTGGAAAAATCACATAACTGCAAGTTGTGTTTGCTACTACAATTAATTTCCAGTTTCTGAATCAAAATCCTTTTTAGAAACAGGCCATTGTAAAATTTTTTGAATCACCCTTGAAAATCATAAATGAGTGATTTTCTTTTTCATTATTAGCATTAAAACTGAGACTACCAAATTTTTCAATAAAATCTATTCAACACTTATTATTAAAAATATTAATGCGAAATTATCCAGGAGTTCCTCAAATTTATTCTTACCAGATATGCAAATTTACTTATGATACCATTTGCAAATTTGACACAACCTTTTATATACGTCTTACCATTTGAGATAACCAACTTCACTCTTTTTTCTAATGCTTCAGAAATAGCATTTCTGTGTGCCCACAGCAAAATTTGCAATTTTAAATATACCATTTACATTTAAAGATACCTCTGAGATTTCTATTACACTGTCAAAGAAATTACTCCACAGCTATGAATCCTTATGAGAGATCATTCACTCAACACTTGATGTATTCTGTTCAATAAATAAAATAATATAAGACGTTGAATTTCTTACCAATGAAAACATTATCACAGAATGGTTTCTAGAAAAAGCATAGCTTTTGAAGTAGACAATAGTATTTTGATGATCTACTAAAATGATATTTTTTAAAGAAAGGAAAAAATACACTTAGGGAGGCCGAGGTGGGCTGGCCACTTGAGGTCAGGAGTTTGCGACTAGCCTGACCAACACGGTGAGGCCTTGTCTCTACCAAAAATGCAAAAATTAGTCGGGCATGGTGTATGCCTGTGATCTCAGCTACTCGCTAGGCCAAGGTAGAAGGATCCCTTGAACCCAAGAGGCAGAGGCTGCAGTGAACAGAGATCATGCCATTGTACTTCCAGCTGGGTGACACAGTGACACTCCATCTCAAAAAACTAATTTAAAAATACTTTTAAAAAGGCAAAAATAATTTTAAAAAGTTGAAATTGATTTAGATCATATATAATTTAATCTGATTTTCAGTTTTCTAAATTGGAGGCAAACAAAATAGCTTCATTCATAGCTTTATTCGTAAATGGTAGAAGTAACCCTAGATACTATTGGGCTAAATACTTAGATACCCTAGATACTTAAGGCTAAAGAAAACGACTGTTACATAGCTCCCAGCAGTTTGTTCCAGATAGATCCTTAACAATGGGAGACCTTAAATTAATGTGTACTAATGATCCCCTAGATTGCCTAAGCCCTTACATACTCTGAAATTTTCATGTTTTCCATGCTACAAAATGTTATAAAATAAGCACAATCATTGAAACTTGAGAAAAGGTAATTATAAAATAATCATCATGGTAAAGCACAGCCAAGAAAAAAACTCCTATCATCTTCACAATAAGTTGTTTTTAAAGAAAAAAATTCTCTCTCTGTCTCTCTCTCTCTCTCTCTCTCTCTATATATATATATACACATATATATTTATATATATACACACATATATATTTATATATATACACATATATATTTATATATATATATATATATATACTTGTATAAATATATATATTTAGTTGTATAACTCATGCCTATTCACTTTTATTTACTGGGAATGACACTGATGAGGTTTGCCTTCAGGATACCATTTTCCCTTTCTGTGACCTTTTTTCCCCCTGCAAAAGATTCTTTCAACAACTAAGCCACACATCCACTCAATCTTTCATGTTTAGAAACATGCTTTCTTAGAGAGTATGACAAACTATTTATTTTAACATGTAAATAATGGATAAGATTTTTATCACTACTTGCTGAAGACAGATATTTCATTTTGCTCTGAACAAGGGACAAATCCTTTGAAAACCGACTAATTTCTAACTATAGAATTCTTCCAGGAATCAGTGAACAGGTAAGGGAAGTATTTTGAAGGAAATAGATCTACTTTTCTGATATAAGTTGAATTCTATGGACAAGCACCGTGTAAGGCAGAAGGGTAAAATTACATCACATAAGCGCTCACTTCAATGCTTAAGTAAAAGACTGGCCATTAATCCTGTCAATATACTTTCCGGGTTGACTTACATTTCATCTTGCCTTACACTGTAATGTAATAGGTTCAGGGGATAAATATAAGCAGCAGTCTATAGCCAATATATTTTTCCACATTAATTCTTACGATAAAAATAAAAAGAAGGAAAAGGTCTATAATATGTTGGTTAGCCACACTTTAGGAGCAACTTGATGAAAATTAGGTAACACCATGAGACACATAAGAGTGAGACAGGAGAGAAAGAGCTATAACTGACAGTTATCTGTTTAACAACTCACTGGTGTTTTAATGGAGTTAAAGTACTTCACCTAGATGCCTATGTGAAGAATAGCTAAAAAATGGTAACACTGAGTTCTGTATGTTCCTCATTACATTCATTTTGCTAAATAAAAAAGCAAGTGATGATAAAAATATGTGCATTGACTATTTGGAGATATAAGTCGAATCTGTCTTAGTACTTTAGATATACTCTTTGAATTCATTTTGGATCTCAAGCATGAGGTCATGGGAATGCCATCTATCAATGTTTTCTGAAATCAGTCATCACAGAAAAACTAAGATGTTCCAATAATAGACCATCAAGCTTTTGTTACTGCTTATAAATGATAATTCTTAGAAACTTTAGAATACTGTTTCTAATTTTCTGGAAGCTTCCTGAATTAAGTAGAAAAGAACAGTATCAAGAGTCAATACTATTTATCACACGGACATAGTTTTTCTAAGTAACTAGAAAATATATTGCAACTCAAATACTATACTCATATTTAGAATAATAAACTTTCAAATTCGTGTAGCCTATTAGTAGAACATAAATTGCTGAGATATTCAAATGAAGATTTTATTTCTATTTTTAAAGCCAATAAATGGAGATACATTTTTATGAGTTTTTAAAACACCAGACCACACCTCAAAGCAATTTCATACTTCTGTATTAATTACTCTAATAGCTACATTTCTAAAGAGTACCTGCATATGACAAATAATATACAAGCAAATTACTGACGGTCTGGTGTTTACACAATTCAATTCATCAACAGTTAAATTTAATGAAGATTCTAACTTACCGGTGGATCAGCCCCCTTAGAACCAGCCAGCCCTCCTGTTAGGGACTCGATATCCTGAAAAGGGGAGAGGTGTTGATCGTAAAACGCTACTCAACAGCATGAAGAATCCCCCTGCCCCACAGTGCAATAATTTATTTAGCTGCAAAGTTGGGCACATCAGGTACTTTATTATTTTTTTTTGCAATCTTGGACACTGTAATATTATGCAAATAGTCTACATCTAAAGATCTAGATATTCTCTCCAACTCTGGACAGTCTATAAAAAGAAAAACATATAAACAGATATTTTTGAAATATGCAGATGTTTCATCTTTGAAGAGCTGAAGTGAGAACAGAAAAAAGAAAATTTAAGAAAACTTCCGTTTAACATATTATTTTCAAAAATATTAACCTCATGGAAAATGTTTAACCTGCGAAACTTTTAAAATATATTTTATTTTTAGTTTTTATGAATACATAATAGTTGTCCATATTTATGACATATATATGATATTTTGATGCAATATTTGATGTGCAAGAATCAAATTTAGGTTCATCACCTCAAACATTTATTATTTCATTGTATTGGAAACATTCCAGATCTACTCTTCTAATTATTTTGAAATACACCATAAATCATTGTTAATGATAGTCGCCCTTCATGCTATTGAACATTAGACCTTATTCATTTTATCTAATTGTATTTTTGCACACATTAACCAACTCCTCTTTTTTCACTACCTCCCAACTAGCCTTCCCAGCCTGTGGTAACCACCATTCTATTCACTACCTCCATGAGATCATTTTTTTACAGCTGTCACATATGGGTAAGAACAGGTGACATTTATCATTCTGTGCCTGGCTGATTTCACCTAATATTCTCCAGGATAATCCATGTGGTTGAAAATTTTAAAAATTATATCTATGGTCTACTCTTTCTACACATAGAAGATAAAAATATAAAGAGATCAATTTTTAATCTTTAATCAGTAACCACTGAAGGTCATGCTTGAGTCATGATTTATAGTCGTTAAAGCTATAAATGGAGAAATAGGTGACAGTGTGATAGTCTGTAGAAGCTGTGACTGTTTATAGTGACAACTACAAGTTAGCCTTATCAGTTAGTTCTAAGGCTTTGGTTCCAGGGTTACTAATGAATTACATGACTTACTCAAAAGAAGTTGAAATTCTAGGTTTTAAAGTAAAATCACCCACGTTTTCTGTGTTTGCAACTGATTTAAGTTGTAAACCATCCCTCATCCCTCTAAATGAAAAAGCACAACTCTGCTCAAAGGCTGCTGGAAAGGAGTTTTGGGTTACATTGAATGGTTACACTTTTTGGCTAAAAAGGTTCCTTCTTATGACTCTGACCATCTCTTATCTGGTTGCATCTAGTTGGAAAGACAGGGATGAAGAAAGGAGAAATATGTTGCAGTAAGAAAGCAAAGAAAAAGAATAATTAAGTCACAATTGAAGTAATAGAAAATGAAATGCCTATGATTAGGAAAATGGCCAATACTTTGATATCATTAAAAGGACTTAGGCTACTAATTCACTTAGGACTTAATCAGATTATTTTCCCATGATATTTAAAAAGTGAGCACCCTTAATTATACAATATGGGGCTAAGATGAGCACGTGATGGAAACATTCAAGGAAGGGGACAGGGAGGGACGGTGTTATCACTGTTTTCATCTGAAAATGCTAACTTTGAACAGGAACACAATGGGTAAGAGATTTATTCATGCATATTCTATTAAAGGTCATAAATGACAAGGAGTACTTGTCAAGAAAATTATTAAATGGTCTCCTTTCTGATGGAAATGTATGTATATTTTTCTCTACCCATAATCCTTTTGAGGAACTACTCCTTCCCCTCTCCCATTCTAGCTACAAAAGAGGCTAATAAAAATTGATTCAAATATTGCAGGGACCTGCCAGAAAATTAAGGCAATATAGAATCTGGGACACATCATGGTAGAGTTTAAGTTCTTGATTGTATCATTTCAGGAATGTTTGAAATGAGATATTCTCTCTGCCTGCCATTCAGTTTAAGATAGGTTTCTGGCTCTGAAAAGTAAAAATACCCTAATTATAACTGCATTGGTGGGTCTATTTATAAGAGGCCCTCTCTCTTAATCCTGTTGAAATGCTTTATTCCAACATTATGCCCACTATAAAAAAACCAATTCACCTAAATTATTTGCTTACATGTTCTTTAGCATTCTTGTCCCCTAAGTAAAGTATGCTATTGTATAATAAAAACAAAGCACCTAACATACTTATAAATTAGCAAGCAATATTAATAGCCTTCTCAAATCCAAAGATAAAATATAACTTAAATTTTTTTTTTAAATCTCACAGAACGAACTGACAACATTAGGTAGTAAAATGACTAAAATATTAGATTAACAGAAAATAAAACACACAATTTGCACTGCTTGATAATATTTCTGCTATGAC
The DNA here is from genome assembly GCA_963573385.1 of Cacajao melanocephalus. Lineage (NCBI taxonomy): Eukaryota > Metazoa > Chordata > Mammalia > Primates > Pitheciidae > Cacajao > Cacajao melanocephalus. The sequence goes on along the minus strand of CAUYLG010019275.1, from coordinate 35,632 downwards.
CATAATGAAAACAAATTTCTGTTCATGTAAACTGTTATTTCCAAGTACACTTAAAAGGAAAAAAATATCAAATGCATTTGGAGTTAATACATGTCTTTCATTATAGAAAGGCATGTAAGTTATATTAATAATATAATTTTTAATGGAGCTATCAGAAGGATAATAGAGACACTGATTTGGATAAAAAGTATTTTAGCAATTTAGTCAATCCATTTTCTCATATTTTTAAGTTTGATCATGAAGATTTCTTAAGTTGTGGCCAATTTTCAGATTTTTACAATTTTAAGCTTTTTGTGGTAGTCATGTCTTGAGAAAAATGAGAAAGAAGAATGTAGACAATGAATAAAAAAAAGCATTAAAATTTGTAGTTTTTAACACATTGAATTAAAAGTAAATTATGAATTCATGACTATTAATAGTATACAGATGTATACTCTTATCTAAGTGGGGATGCTGTAAATTGAATGTAAATCATTAAATTGTAAAAAAAAAAAAAAGTATTTGATCTCATGTTCTACTTTGGGTGTAAGTTGAAAAACAGTCTGCTACTTGGATAGAGGTCAAAGTTAAACATGGATTATCACTTCATGCAAAAGGAATTTTCTCAGGTGTGAATAATGAACATAAGTGTACATGAATGCATTCATGTTATAAAATTAGTAGGTAAAATAAATACTTTGAGGAATTCTGAACACACAATTACTACATAGCTTTCAAATGATAACAAAGTGAGTCAATCGTTTTGATGGTTGTTGAATATTTTATCTCCAAAGCATGAGTAAAATCTTTGACAAATGTGTCTTTCTTGTTAAATATATTTTATATAAATAACAACAAAAGGGGACATCAAATAGCATAAACATTGACTTCCTAGAAAGTTTTTTGACTTACTATTGTAACGATGTTATTTGTTTGATTAAAACATTGAAAACATACTTTTATTTTTAACTAGGCTTCAGAATTTATTTAACCATATTGCATACCGTGTTGAGGTCATCATTTGTATCTAATAGCTAATAAAATAGCTACTACTTAGTGAACATTTGCTATGTGCTAGGTACTCTTTAAATGCTTTGTAGACCTTAACCCCATAATAAACTTAAATAAACTCACTTAAAAAGTTAGTTTACATAACTCATACAGTATCATATGGTTATTAAGAAATTGGGTTATAAAACATATACATAGGACTCCAAACCTGCATTTTTTTAAATTACCAGTACTAGTGAACAGTTTCACCCTCATACCCTAGTGACACTGTACATATCTATGTTGGTGATGCAGGCAAGGTTAAACCATAGGCTGGTAAATCTTGGTGGAATATCCCGTGAGCCTCCCAGAACATGGCAAAGAAAGCAGTCTTAGGAGGAGCTTTTGCATAGCTGTTTCTTATTTGTCTCCCTGGCACCAATGAGGCATGGGACTTTCCACCTCACACCTCCCTAACCCAGGTCCATCTTCAGGCTATCAAGCCACTTAGATGCAGTGCAGAATTGGCTCCTCCCTGACAGTGCAGCCCACTTCTCTTGTTGCCTATCATTTGACCCATCCAGTTCAGTATTGTCTCATGGAAATGGGGACCAGGGCCAGAACTAGAGTGAGGCAACCGTGATACCTGTGCTGCAAAATTTAAGCAGGTGCTGATTCTGAGGATCATACAACTGCTGACCTGTACTTGAATAATCTTGATAGTGAGTGTCTTATTAAATGTTGTGCTCTAAGCACCTCACTTGTCTCATCTGAGTCCTGACCCTTCTAGTGACCTGAGGAGCTAAAACCATGGGGGCTTTCCTCTTGCTGACTGTGTTAGTAACAAACATAAATCCATTTGGATTCATTGTCTCCTTATCACTCGAATCTATAGAAGTGTAGCAAGTACCTACCCCATGTTGTTGCTCAGGGACTGTGTGCTGCTTCACACCAGTATTATATAGCCTCAATCATATAAATTTTTTATCATCAATATTGAATGAAATAAACTAGGATCTATTATTATATTATAAACTTCATTTCTTAAAAATAATTTCAGATAATGAAAGCTTCATTTTCCTCTCCAAGGTGTGAAAAACCTAAGTGAGGTTATTAGCCAGTCCTTAACACAGCTGCGCAGATTCAGTCTTTTAACATTGGAAAGTTCTGCTCCTGACATGAAAACCTGGTAAACCAAGGATGGCCAGTGAATCAGAAGTCTTAAAGCTTGGGAAGGTTGAGCTCCAGAAAGAGTGAGGTGATCAGTGTCAGAGCTCTAAGTAGAGTGGGACTTAGGGCATCCTCAGACTTGAGTAGTCCACATTGCACCGCACTGGTGCTACTTTGGGTTGCTCAACTGCACCTTTGCTCCCTGGTCCCCTGCTCCAAGAATTGGCATTTTCCCTTGACAAATACTTTGTCAAGGGAAATGATGGAGCTACAGGGATTAATCATGTGGCTTTCAGTGCAAGCCATCAAGTTCAGATATTGTAAGTCTTGCTTCCTTTGTGTGCAACTGAAAAAAAAAACAAAAAACTAGGACTTCAGGTCTTTCTCGGAGCTGTTGCTGGATTCTTATTTTTATCTCTGAAGAGCTGGATCAGCCAATTATGTTAAAGAAAAAGATGACAAAATAAAATGGCTATCATATATAGTAAGAATGAATGAAATAAAATTCTAAATAATTAGTTGACTCTAGCATCACATATGCCACAAGACCCAAGATATCTTCAAACCTGATAGTTACATTTAAAGTTAATATCAAGTTTTAAGGTTTCACTTGTTCAAAAAGTCACTTAATGTAATATGAAAATACTTTAAACATTATAATAATTGTCAATTATGGGCATTTAAAAATTTCAGATTTATGCATTGTTATGGGTTCAGTTATGTTCCCTGAAAACTCAAATGTTGAAGTCTTCACCTCAGTACTTAAGAATGTAACTGTCTTTTAATTAAAACTTAATATTAACTTTAAATGTAACTTTTTTTTTTGAGACGGAGTTTCACTCTTGTTGCTTACGCTGTAGTGCAATGGCACAATCTTAGCTCACTGCAATTTCTGCCTCCTGCGTTCAAGCGATTCTCCTTCCTCAGCCTCCCAACTAGCTGGGATTACAGGCATGAGCCACCATGCCCAGGTAATTTTGCATTTTTAGTAGTGACAGGGTTTCTCCTTGTTGGTCAGGCTGGTCTCGAACACCCGTCCTCAGGTGATCTGCCCACCTCTGCCTCCCAAAGTGCTGGGATTACAGGCATGAGCCACCATGCCCAGCTGAATGTAAGGTCTTTAATGAGGTGATTAAGGTGACTGATCCAATATAAATGGTGTCCTTTTAAGAAGAAGAAGAGACATCAGGATGTGTGCACACTGAGTGATGGCCATATGAGAACACAAGAAGAAACCAGGAATTTCCAAGCCAAGGAGAGTGTCCTCAGAAGAAAGAAAATCTGCAAACACCTTTATCTTGGAATTATAGCCCTAGAACTGTAAGAAAATACATTTCTATTGTTTAAGTCAGTCCATGGTATTTTGTTATAGCAGCCCTAGCAAACTAATGCATGCATATTTATAATTTGGGACTAGTTTATAGATTCTTTGGAAAAAGCTATCATATTTCAATATAGAATACATAAGAGTTCATTAAGCAGTCTATAAAAAATCAGTATCAGTGGAATCAATGTGAAATAGTAAAACAACAATTTCTACTGAATTTTATGTTTAAAATTATTTCAAGTCCTTAAAATATTTAATGAAGTATTACGTATATGTAAACACTTTACAAAATTTATTGTATTCAAAATATTGCAATTAAGCATTTCTCTCATCTCTTTTATAGAAAAATTCAAAATTCCCCTCACTCATTCCCCACTTTATCTTGACGTGTCCTGTTGTGCCCACCATATCACTGCAACTTCTCTTATCAAGGCTGCCAATGACATCCTATGGTTCAAATTTAATTTTTCATGTTCTGTCATCATATTTCTTGATCACTAAGCTTCAGTCGACACAGCTGACTACTCCATTTTAATTGAAATACTTTTCCCTTTTGGCTTTCATTTATTTTCACCCGCTATATGATTTTATTTAGTACTATGGCTCTAAATATGATGTATGCTGATAAATTTTGAATTTCTATCTTCAGCTTCAATTTATCCTCTGAGATCCACACTGCCACTTTAATCTCCACTTAGATGTATGTATTATAGCCATGTAAAATGCAGAAATGCAAAATTAACTCTTGATTCCATCACAAGTCTTCCCTTAAATTAGGTTCCCATCTCAGTGACTGCACTCTTATTAAATGGCATCACCATTCACTCAGTTGCTAAGGTCCAAATCCATCAGCAAACACTACCAAGTCTATTGTAAAATTATTACTTGACTTTGACTACCTCTTACTACCTTCATTCATGTGATCCTAATCCCTTGGATTATATCAATAATATCCATCACATAAACTGAAAATATATATATATAGCTTTCTAATTGTTGTCCATGAGTTTGTTCTTATCTCCCTCTACCCTATATATTCTCCGAATAGTACACAGAACTATCCATTAAAAATATAAGTTAGATCACATTACTGCCTTGACCAAAACCCCTCCATGGTTTCCCAGCAATCTTAGAATAAAACACAAACTTATTGTTATGCCCTGCCATGCCCTCAATGATGTGGGTCTCGACTATCTCTTTGACCATATATTTTGCCATTCTCCATCCCTTTTGCCCTCTCAGACACAATGGCCTCATTACTATTCCAAAAAATATTCAAAATCTGGCTTCTATCTCAGGGCCTTTGCACATGCTTTTCCTGCTTCTCAGAGTGTTCATTTCTAGATTTCCTAGTCCATTGTGTGTTGCTATAAAGGACAACCTAAGGCTGGGAAATAAGAGAAGAGAAGAGAAGGAGAGGGGAGGGGAGGGGAGGGGAAAGGAGAGGAGAGGAAGTTAGTTTATTTGGTGCACAATTCTGAGGCCAGAAAGTTCAAGATTGGACATCTGCATCTGAGCAGGGCCTTAGGCTGTCCCCACCTATTTCAGAAGGCTAAGGGGAGCTAGCTATGTGAAAAGAGTGAGGAGGTGCCAGGCTCTCTGTAACAACCAGCTCTTTGGGGAACTCACTCATCCCCAAGGGAGGGCATTAATCTACTCATGAGGGATCTATTCCATGACTGAAACATCTCACAGTAGGCCCCACTTCCAATATTTGGTGTCAAATTTCAACACAAGGTTTGAAGGGGAAAAACATCACAACCATAGCACTAGATAGTCTCCTATTTAACTCACTCACTTCATTCAGATCTTAGCTTATATACCAAAACCTCAGAATGACCTTCCCTAATTGTCTAAATTAGTCAAGGTTCCATGTGAAAAAACTGACAAACTCAGAGACTCTACAGAAGAGCATTTAATAAAGGGATGATATATAGAGGTATGGATAGTTTACAGGGTCCAGAGGAATAGTGGCACACAGGAACTAGCAACAGCTAGAAATTGTAACCACCCTTAAACCTAAAAAAGTTACAAGAACCATGTTGCAAAGAGTCCAGCAAGAGGTGAATACCTATCATCAACCTATAGAACACCTTGCTACACAGTGGAGACTCAATAAATACTTACTGAATAATACAATCACTGAATAAATGAAGTATGTGATACTATTTTTACATATAAAAAAGCTGAGTCTTAGAGTATATATGTGAAGTGTGTCTTATTTTTGTATAACTGTTATCACTTTGAAAGCATGGCTCAAAGCAATAATGTTTGCACAATAAATCTTTATAGAATGGCTGAACGAATAAACTAATAAATTATTTGCCACAAATCGTACAGCTGGTGAATGCTGGAAAGAAGCTTTGAAATCCCAAGTGTTATAACCCCAAGCCTGGTTTATTTTCTGCTCCATCATATATCACTAATGAGACATCCTCCTAAAGGAAAAATCCCTCAACTATGTATTTTCTCATCTCTGGAGGTACTAAGTTTCTATATATCACATGGTTTCTAGTACATGAGAAGGAAAAAAAACAAAATGATTTAATAGTCAATAAACAATACATTAAATTTATCCTCTGGTTAAATACTGCCAATGGTTCAGATTAAAGGTCTCACACCTTAATCACTGTACAATCAATAAATAAATGCTTGAAAATTAGATCTAACATGTGTGGCTGGCATTAATAAATGATTCAAATATATTAAACTAAAAATCAATAATGTTTATTTTCATGTAACATTTCATAGTGTGTAGGTTCACAGCATTGGGAATAAGTAACAGAAGACAAAATTATTTTAAACAAATCATTCACTTTTTCACATAAGGCTTAATGGAAACAATCTTTCATCACCGAATACCAGCTCCTTAAGGCAAGCATCCAAATAATGAAGCTGAGTTTGTTAATGAGGCATCTTCCTCCTCAAGCAGACTTAAGCGGTTAGTGTTTCCTTGGCAACATTACAGGGTAAATTTCCTGGGAGGCAGAGAATAGGCAGCAAACACACAGACCAATTTTATAAATCTTTCCTATGTAAGCCAAAAGGTGCCCTATTTATTCTTTAAAACAAAAAAAAAAGGAGAAATATCTATTTCTTCACTTTGATTATAGGCCAGCCCAAATCTGAATTTTCCTTGAGTCATGCAATTAATTCCTTCAAAAAAGAGCAACTGGGCAAATTTTGTGGTTGAGACACTGTGCTGTTCACAGGAGGACACAATGAGGAGTAAATCAAGGTCACAGTGTTCATAGCATTCAGAGACATGACATGCTCTCTGACTTTAAGGATTTTTCAGTCTAAAAGAACATAAATCTGCAGAACACTACGAGGAAGAATTTTGAGAGATACGGTGTTAAAATTATAACAGACAGGGGTTGTGGTGGTAAATTTTATAGAGTAACAATTAGTTTGGGTATTTCATCTTGCCAGAATTCTACTTAATTTTGAATGAATACCAAGTAAGTTTGTCCAGGAACTGGCTGAGTAACATAATAATTAACATTTATTAAGCATTTACTGAAACAGACACAAGGGCTAAGAGCTCTACTGCCGCATTAGGTGACATCCTAACTCTCTTAGCCATTATTATTTTCACCATTTCAAGATAATGAAACTGGGTCTTTGAGAGTTTAAATGACTCAGCCGGGCACAATGGCTCATGTCTATAATCCTAGCACTTCGGGAGCAAAGGTGGGCGGATCACAAGGTCAGGGGATCAAGACCATCCTGGCCAACATAGTGAAACCCTGTCTCTACTAAAATAAAAAGAAATTAGTGGTGTGGTGGCGCACGCCCCAGTAGTCCCAGCTACTTAGGAGGCTGAGGCATGGGAATCGCTTGAACCCAAGAGGCAGAGGTTGCAGTGAGCCGAGATCATACCACTGCATTGCATCCTGGCAACAGAGCAAGATTCTGTCTCAAAGAAAAAAAACAAAAACAAAAATGGAGTTTAAATGACTTAACAAATGTCACACAGCTAATAACTGTTCAAACCTAAGAGGCTGACCCCAGAGGCAATGATTTTTAACAATGATGCTTTCTTGAACACAGTGAAGTGTGAGAAAAGAATAGGGAAGAATAGGGAGGACTTCTTGGCATGCCACTTGGTGACTTGGAAGAAAACATAAATACTTATTCACTGTCTGACAAAGGAATTCAACAAATTACAGGCAGAAAAATTCTGAGGTGGCTGATAACATCTGATGGGAGAATGATTATCCTTGACTGACCTATAAATATAAGAGCTGATAACATCAGATTTAGCAAAAAAGGTTAAATTCCTAAGATCTCGGCTATATATTTCTAATTTCAAAGTCTTCTGTCTGAATTCAAATCTAAATAAGAAATATAATGTGTATCAAAGACACAAGTGTTTTAACAGTGCATAGGATGGGGCTTTCTGAAGAAAGTGCCAGAGATTCAGGTTCTATATTTTCCACTTCATAAATTTTGTGTGTGGCTTTTTTTTGTCCATTCCTTTCCATATGGCTGAAGTGATAAAGGGAACATTTTGCTAACTCCTGATTCAGTCTCAATCTACTTCTCTTTTCCAACTTTTCCACATTGATGCATCCTTGCCATCTCAAACTCAGTATATCCAAATAAGACATCATATTCTCTCTTTTTCAGCCATTATTATAGCCATCTGCCAATTTCCTATTCCTGTTGATATTTTCAGTAAGCAGTTAGTTATCCAATCTAGATTTATGAATATCAACAGAGTTTTCTCTCAGTCTTGTATGCATATACCAATCCAATCTAGTTTTCCTTGTAAATATCTAATTGAGTGCCTTCTTTCATTAACTGCTACATTTACTAGCTTAGCTCAAAACCTCTCCCCACCCCTTGCTTTTTCAAAAATAGTGTCTTTGTTGAGTTCCTTTTTCCACTCTCACTCTTCAAATCAGTTCCCAAAGGGTGACCTGAGGACCACGACCAGCAGCTGCTGCAGCAGTATCACCCAGGAACTTGTAAGACATGCAATTTCATAGGCCCTACTCCAGTTTAACGGCATCCAAAACCACTTAACAAGCCCTTCAAGTGAATCTGATGCAGGCTAGGGTTGGAGAACCACTGCCCTGGAGTGATGCATTTTAAATGCAAATATAGACAGGTTACTTCTGTACTCAAAATTTTTAAATAAGGTCCCCATTCCTAGGAAGGAAAGATAATCAAACCTCTGCACATGTGGTTTTCCATCAATCATCGTTATACATTTCTGAACTACATTTCTCACTTTACCTTTTAACATTTTCCCAAAAGAAACCCTGCACTCTTATAATGAATCCTGCACTTCCTTATTGTGACAAGTGTTTTCTTACTTTCATGTTTCTGCACCTAAGACTTTTCTGTCTAGAAAGCCACCCCTACCTTGTGGATGAATGTTATTCATCCTTTGAAACTCAGTCTAGGCACCATCTCCCCCCAGGAGGCTTTCCTGAGTCCCTCACACCAAGGGGAGGGTTCTACTCTAGCACAGCAGAAGTACTGTCCCAAGAAACTTTGCCTAAGGAGTAGTCAACAGCTCTCCAATTTTATTTCAAGCCTGCAAAATGCAACACACATGTAAAAACAGACAGCTTGGTGATCAAGAGAACAGGTTCAATCCTGGCTTTACTACTTACTGTCTGTATAACCTTAGGCAAATTGCTTTCTGTTCTTTACATACAAGAAATCAAACTATGTCCTAGTACCCACATTAGAAAAATATGGAATACATATTATAATAATTAATATTAATTTTGACAATTCATGGAAAGCTACCTATTGATAACTTACAGCAAACAATATTAATTATTATTATTCATGTAATAATACATAGGCACAGTCTAGTTACACATGTGTAAAATAAAGATAGGCTATGGATATAGATTACATAAAGATATAAAACAGATAAGCACTAGAATACAGGTAAATAAGACCAAATATAGACTAATCTTAGGTATAAATCTCCATTATATTTCTAAAGATTATTTTGCCTAAAAAAGAAGTAACCCTAAGATTCATTTTATTTCCCCAGATAGCCTCATAACTTTTATGCATTTCTAGGCTTTTGTTATTATAAATTTTTCACCAATGTTATACTAAAGTAAATTATTTTCATTCTTCCTAATAAAAAATGAGCAATCTTTTTGCTGTACAGTAGAAACTATTTATTGGGTAACATGCACACCATGAACCCATAGAAATTGATTCCTCTTTCAACATGTTGATATCACATGTTTATATGCCATGATTGTGGGCAGCTTTAAGTATGTTAGAAATGTGTTATAGCCACTGACAGGAAGAATTCAACATTTAAATGAGAATATCAATATTATAATCCTAGATACACATAATTTACTGGAGCCTCACTTGTTCGGTGGGTCAGAGGCTCTATTACTGTGATTCTAATCTACAATTAAGTCTTCAATTACGAGATGTGTGGATGTTCTCCTATCTGACACAAAATACAAGCAAATAACTAGAAAAATATAATACCATATAATTTAATTTTTAAAATCAGGGTTATTTTCAACCCAGTAAATAATAGCCTAAAATACTGGGTTTAAAAAGAAATAAAACTTGGAGATTAACCTATCTGAGGTGATTTTTGTAAGAGGAAAGAATAAAATACTGTCTTTACCAACTGTTAATAACTGCAGTTCCACTGACTGGTGACATGTTAATGGTAGATAAGTCTTCATTCCTTTGCCTCCAGTGTCCCTTAAACTGGATTGTGAATCTTGAATGCATAGTGCAGTAGCTATGTAACACAATATTAAAATTGGAGTATTTCTCAATTTTAGCTTTGCTCCAAACACCAAAAATAATGTGGTGGTGACCAGTATTACCACATCCTTAAGCAAGAAACTACATCAAGTCATGTGAAAATATTGTAAAACAGATTCTGCCGGAATTGATAAACATTGTCTCTTAATGAGAGCATTATTGGCATATTAGGCAGGAAATTTCTTCATGGAAAATATACTAAATTTGCATTTCAGGAGTTTTGGCATCTTTAGACTTAGGCATCAAAGCCTATTCCTGTTTCTCACTCCTCAGTCTCCCACTCCTCCTCCCCTAACACACAGAGGTGTATATTCCCGAGGATCAGATTTGAGCTGCACAGTGGGCAGTGCATCTTGAAGTGCTTAACCTAAGAGGAGTGTCTAGAAAGGTAAAGGAGTGTCTAGAAAGGTAAAGCAACATGGCCCATGAGTAAACTACTAAATTCCACTCCGTGTGAAGAATGTATTAATTTCCTATTGTATCTGTAATGAATTTCCATAAATTAAATAATACAAATTTATAAAAATAACTTATTTTATAATAAAATAATTTATTTTCCATATATTTTATAATATTACAATATTGTTTTCCATATATTTTATAATAAAATAATTTATTATTTTCCATACATTAAAATAACACAAATTTATTATTTTACAGATCTGAATGTTAGAATCTAAAAATCAAGGTATTGGCCAGGCTATGTTCCTTCTGGAAACTTCGGGGGAGAATGCATTTCCTTGCCTTATCCAGCTTTTAAAGGCTACATGCATTTCTTGGCTTACGGCCCCTTCCTCCATCTTCGAAGAGCATTACTTTAATCTCTAGTTCTATCTTCACATCTCTTTTTCTAACACTAACCCTTTTGCCTCCTTCTTATGAGGAATCTTATATTGGATGTGCCTAGCTAATTCAGAATTATCTCTCCATCTCAAGATTCTTAACCTAATGTTCTCACACCCACAATGTCCCAAAGGTAACATAGCCACACGTCCTGGGATATAAGATGCAGACATTTTGGGGATTCTTTATTCAGCCTACCAAAAGGAGGAATTAAAAATGTAAGCCAGAACAGGCTTGGTATGAATGTAAGAATAACTTGGATTCAAACCAAATGAAACTTTCTTGACCAGCTCAGCCAGGAGTGACCTCTCCATCCACTGAACTTTTATTATACTTATTTTCATGTATATATTGCCTTATATTGTCATTCTATGTACTTTCTTTCCATGTAAATTCTAACTTTCTTAGCATAGGTTTACCCATACCTCTCTATATTCTGTAATCTTTCAATAAATATGTTGATTCAACAACAGAAAAAAGGAAGGATACTTTCAGTGGGCAGTTTCCTGTGTGTGGGTGGACTCTGCCTTAAAGCATCCTGTTTCAATACCTGAAATTGTTTTGATTATATACTGTTTTCTGTGGCATTGAATATTCAGGCACAATGACAAGATAATACCTTATTGGAATTAGTCACCAATACTAAGTGAATCATTTCAACAGATTTTGCCTGATGTTATGAACCTCCACTGCAAACACATTGGAAGTACATTAAATTAATCATTCTTTTATTGTCCAGATTGCATTTGTCAAGTGTCTTCCACATAAGATCAACTCAGAAATGACCTATTAATGGAAAATAGTTAAAAGCAAATTTTAACTAGCTGTGGAAAAGAGATAAGTAACTTTTGACCAAGGGAAACACCAAGAAACAGTACTCAGCAAGGAAGAAATTGTCAAAAAGGGAGAGAGAAGAAAATGGTATGTCTTATTTTATAATATTCTTTAGAACGTCTTTGGAAACTGTGGTAGGAGGTCTCTAAAATGGTTCTTAGAGATTCTTACCTCCTGGTATTCATGTCCTTGCATAATCCACCTCTCGTAAGTGAGTAAGTATAGACCTAGTAAAAATATGGTAAGTGTTGGGATGTCTTCTTGTCTCTTCTGAGATTAGGTTACAAAAGACTGACTTTCTCTCTCTCTCTCTCAGACACACACACACACACACACACACACACACACACACACACACACACACCCCTGTCTGGGGGAAGTTGCCATACCATATCTTTTATGGGAAGATCAAGGTAGCAAGAAACTGATGTCTCATGCCAACCACTAGCCAGAAACTGAAGCATGCCAAGCTCAGGGTAAGTGAATTCAGAAGTTGCTCCTCCCATAGTCTGATACTTTGGCTGCAGCCTTTTGAGAGATCTGGAGTCTGAGGAGCTAAACTGTGCCAAATTCCTACCCACAGATGTTTTGAAGTAATAGATATTGTTTTAACCCAGTAAGTGTTCAGGTAATTACTTACACAGGAATAAATAACTAATATTAGAGTCAATATTCATATATTTCTTATCTGTCATTGGGTTTTCTATATTCACTATACAAGTGCTCGTTATACAATAAAAATATTTCACAGGATGAATCTTTTTAGACCAATGAATCCATAAAAGAAATAACCAATTTTCTTGCTCTGGATTTTATGGTCTGATATTGCAATTCTAATTACACTTCTAAAAGCAAAGCATTGTTGGAAAAACAACACTAAGTGATCAATTGATTGTTGTTGACAATTATCAATATGAATCATAAAAAGTGTACACATAACTTGTACTATATCTGCTTCCACAGATATTTTCATAGTATTGGTAAATTTTGAATGTATAAGAATGATTAAATTTCTAAGAAAAACATTTTTGTACAACTTCTAGGTGGAGTTTTGATACCCCAAAGCCATATAACCATCAATAAAAATATAAAATTCTATAGTGAAAAAGCAATTCTTTTTAATTATTTACAAATAGCTTAGCCAAGTTGAGAATAATGTTTAAAAAGCATTGCAATTTTTAGTTGCTGAATATACCATCAGAGCAGATGATTTATACATTTTTAAACCTGAAATACTTTCTAACAAATACTTTTCAGTCAATATCTCTGACCACATAATGAAAATATCTATCCTACTCATTTTTATGTAGTGTTTTAGAATAAATGCGGCAGTTTAAGTCTCTTTTCAGGAAGCACTATACAGTGTATATGATGTAATATGATACAGCTTTATGTATCATAAGGTTAGATGTTTGTCTCCAACCAAATCTCATGTCAAATTGTGATCCCCAATGGGGGAAGTGGGGTCTGGTGGGAGGTGTTTGGATCATAGGGGCAGATCCCTCATGACTTGGTGCTGTCTTGCTGGTAACAGTGAGTTCTCATGAGAGCTGATCCTTAAAGAGTGTGTGGAACCTCCCCTTTCACTTTATCTCTTTTGATTACTCCTGCTTTTGCCATGTGATGTCCCTGTTCCCCCTTCACCTCCCACCATGACTGAAAGTTCTCTGAGGCTTCTCCAGAAGCCAAGCAGATGTTCACACCATGCTTCTTATAAAGCCTGCAGAACTGTATGCCAACTAAACCTCTTTTCTTTATAAATTACCCAGTCTCATATATTTCTTTGTAGCAATGGAATAAAGGCCTAATAGAGAAAATTGGTACCAGGAATTTGGAGCATTGCTACCTGGGGCACATTTCAGATACCTGAAAATGTGGAAGGGACTGTGGAACTGGGTAATGAGCAAACGTTAGAAGAGTTTGGAGGGCTCAGGAGACTACAAGAAGATAAGGGAAAGTTTGGAATTTCTTAGAGACTGGTTAAATTGTTGTGACTAAAATGCTAATAGTAATAAGGATGGTAAAAGGCTTTTTAATAGCAAAAGGTCCAGGTGTCAATGTCTTAGATGGAAATGAGGAACTTACAGGAAATGGAGCAAAGGTCACACATGCTATGCCTTAGCAAAGACCTTGGCTGCATTCTGTTCCTACTGTAGGGATCTGTGGAAGTTTAAACCTGAGTGAGTGTTTAGGGTATCTGATGAAAGAAATTTCTAAGCAGCAAAGTGTTCAAATGTGGTCCAGCTGCTTTTAATAGCCTATGTTCAGATGCAGGGACAAAAAAATGACCTAAGATTGGAATTTATATTTAAAGAAACAGTACATAAAAGTTTGGAAAATCTGCATCCTGGGCATGTGATAGAGAAAGAAAAGGATTTTTTTTCAGGAGAGAAATTCAACCAGGTTGCAGAGCAATCACTTGATAGAGAAATTTACATAACTAAAAGGGAGTCAAGTACTGACAGCCAAGACAATGGAGAAAAGCCCACAAAAGCATTTCAGAAAACTCGGTGGCAGCCTCTCCCATCCATCACAGGCCTAGAGGCCTAGGAAGAAAGAATGGTTTCATGGACCAGACCTGGGGCCACCATTATCCTGTGCAGCCTTCTTGGCATCCTGATTGCTCCCGTTCCAGCCTTGGGTCAAAGGACCCCAGATACTGCTAGTGCTGCCCCTCCAGAGAGCACAAGCCACTGGAAGCCTTGGTGACTTCCATGTGATGTTAAGCCTGTGGGTGTACAGAATATAAAAGTGAATGAGGTTAGCTGCTGTCTGCATAGATTGCAGAGGTTGTTTTGAAAAGCCTCAGTGCACAGGCAAAAAGCCTGCTGCAGGGGCAGAGCTTCCCCAGAGAGCCTCTACTTGGGAAGTTCCAAGGGAAGAAGTTGGATTGGAGCCTCCACACAGGTTCCCCATGAAGGTACCGCATAGTGGAGCTGTGAGAAGGAGGTTACCACCCTCCATCAGAGAATTGTAGATCCCACCAGCAGCTTGCCCCCTGTGCCTGGAGAATCCATAGGCATCCAGCAACCTGAGAGCAGCCTGGTGCTTAACCTTGCAAAGCCACAGAAGTGGAGCTTCCCAAGGCCTTGGGAGTCCACCACTTGCACCAGTGTGCCCTGGATATGGGATATGGAGTAATACGAAATTATTTTGGAGCTTTAAAATTTAATGACTATCCTCTGGTTTCAAAATTCGCATGAGGCCTATAGTCTCTTTCTTTGGCCAATTTCTCCTTTTTGAAGTATGTTTGCCCAATGCCTATACCTGCATTGTATCTTGGAAGTAACTAATTTATTTTTATCTTTCAGGCTCCTAGGTGGAAGGGAATTACCTTATCTCTGATGAGACTTTGAACATTTGAGTTAACACTAGAATTAGTTAAAAATTTGGGGGACTGTTGAGAAGGCATGATTGTATTTTGCAATGTGAGAAGAACATGAGATTTGGGAGGGGCCAGCAATAAAATGATATAGTTTGATTATTTTTCCCCACCCAAATTTTATGTTGAATTGTAGTCACAGTGCTGAAGATGGGGCCTGATGGGAGGTGTTTGGATCATGGGGGCAGATCCTTCATGGCTTGATGCTGTCTTTGTAATAGTGAGTTCTCATGAGATCTGGCCATTTAAAAGTGTGGAATCTCCCCATCCCCCCTCACTTGCTCCTGCTTTTGCCATGTTGTGTACTTGTTCCCCCTTCACCTTCTGCCATGATTGAAAACTCCCTGAGGCTTCTCCAGATACCAAGCAAATGCTAGCACCATACTTCCTGTAAGTCTACAAAACTGTGAGCCAATTAAACCTTTTTTTTTGGTAAATTACCCAGTCATGCATTTCTTTATCGTAATGCAAAAATGGCCTAATACAAGATACTTTTAAAAATCTATATAAATTATTTCCCTTTTCATAAGCATTTGTAAATGATTCAGCCTTACTCTGTTTAGAAAAACACAAGCCAAAAAATAAAAATATATTTTCATTAGTGAACTTTTCTGCTCAAATGACCACCTCTATATATCAGTTGTTTTTTGCTTCTTCTGAATGCTTTTGCATTTTATATTTCCCAACTCTGGTTTCCTTTGGCAATTCCCTGACCTCATTTCTTAATTCTCAGTGCTATGTTATATAATTGTCTGAATAAGCAGTGTCTCCCCCCCGCCAAATGAGACAAATTTATCCTGAATTTTGCAATCAGAAAATCAACAAAGAGGTTAATTTGGTATCAACATACTGTGATTTTTGTGTTGTATAATTTAGTGTTGGTATTAATACATGAGCTTTAGACCTAGAATGCCTAGATTTGAGTATTGGCTCTGACACTATACAGATGTGTAACCTTGGGCTAGTTACATAAGAGTTTGTGCTTTAATTTCCCACATACAATACTTATATAACAATAGTACCTGCCTTTGATGATAATTGGGGAGGTAAATAGCAAATGCAAATAAGGGTTAAGTAGTAGTAGCACGAATAGCAATAGTAGCAGCAATAGTAGACACTGCAATACTGTCTTGATGTGCTTTGTTTAATTTTGATTTGCATACCGGCAGGAGAAAAAATCTGGGCCTGTCAATTCCTCTACTGGTTCTGTGGCTGCAGGCTCTTAACTCTCATCATCCAGTAATGAAGAATGTGGTAGCACAATTTCATCAGGAGGCCATGGGACCAAATGGATGGTGAGGAAAAAGACTGACATATTGCATATTTGCATATTTAAACCTTGCATATTTGATTTACAAACTCATGAAGCAACCTAGTCTTGCTTATGAAGCAAAGACATAAACCAAAGTTAACAAATCTCACAATATTTTTATAGATTTAATGGAGACCTCAGCAAAACTTTTTTCTTTATAAAACACTAGGTTTTCAGTTTTTCATACTTTGCTTTTGATTGAGCATTTTCTTAAGACATGTGATGAGTTCTTCACCCAGTAAAGGAATTAAAGATTTTTTGACACTTTGTTGGTAATAGGCAGAAAATAAGTTAACCTATTAAAATGCAATCCAATTAGTCTTGACCTATATGATCCCCTGCTACATTTTTCTCTACTAGATGAAAAGATATTCTTTAATCCTTAAACCTTATGCACTTGAAAAGAAATGAAGTCCTACCTTTTGACCTTAATTTCTTTTCTCTTGAGAAATAAATATTTTTGACATGTGAAATTAGAGAATATTAATCTTAAATTTGGGTTTGTTATGAATCTAGCAGCTTCTTTGTCATTGTTGAAATGAATCATAGACAGAAAATGCCTACTGAGAGAAATGGCAGGATTACTAGAAAATGTAGATCTCCCTGAATTTCTAAATTTTGCTTAATTTGTTTTAACTGTGTAATGAATTAAACAGAAAAAGTAAAACGTCTTCCTCATTCTTTTTCAATTGAAAGGAATTATCATAAAGTGTATACACTCCAAGTGACATATTTCTCAGTAAATCTTTTTTAGGTCCCTTAGGCGACTGTGATTCATTTAATGTCACATAGTATGAGAAGTTACATAAATTTATGATACATTGTCTAAAAACTGATTTAGAAAATAAAATTATGTATTCTATTTATAATTATTTTCCTTTGCAATAACTGTCAGCTCAGACTGGAGAAGTATATCTAATTTATTTGAGGAAGGAAAGGGGAAAAAAGCCAGGGAAATTAAATAAATCATATTTAAAATTATGAAAGTTTTATAAGCCACTTCAGCTGAAAAATCTGTACAGGAATATGTCAAACTATTCGATTTAGATTTACATTATTCAGAGCAGGACAATTTAAATTCTTTAGTAATGACATTTGTCCAGAACCTACAAGGTAGCATAGTTTTCCTTAGTCAACTGAAAATCAATCAGTAGGAAATCTTTTCCAAAATGTTACAAATACTCTTATATGTCTGTCTCCTTCACTATTTAGAACGTTTCCTCTAGGCAAAGACTTTGCTTTGTTCACTGGTCTATTTCCAGTCACCTGGATCAATCAGTGTCTGCATATGATAGGCTCTCTCTCAATAAGTAGAGTTTAATGCCTAGATGAATATACTATTTCAATTCAAGTCAAGCTAAAATGATCAATCGAGGAAAAATCCAAAATAAATTTTTAAAAAACAAAGTACTATAGCCAATGTGATAACAATTATCTTATACATTTGTTGACCAATATTTTTAAAGAAGCCACTTAAAATGTAGTAATACAAATGTCACCATGGATGTAAGTATTCAATAACAGCAATATTAAGGTGACAAAAATAAAGATTCCAAGCCTTACTCTGAGAATTTCTGATTTAGTAGGCCAGGAGTTGAAAAACTTTATTTCGAAGAAAGAATATTTATTTATGTAGAATTGCTATGGGTTGAATGTCCCCTCCAAAACTCATGTTGAAATATAATTACCATTGTGATGGTATTAAGAGGTGGGACTCTTATGAAGTGATTAAAAACATGAGGGTTTTGTCCTCATGAATGGATTAATGCTGTTGTTGCAGGAGTGAGTTCCTAATAAAAGTGAGTTTAGCCCCCTCATGCCCACTATATTAAACATGCTTTCCTCCCCTTCTGCCTTCTACTATGAGATGACACAGCAAGAAGGCCCTAGCCAGTTTAGGACCCCTTGACCTTGGATATCCTAGCCTCCAGAACTATAAAAAATAAATAAATTTCCCTTATTTATAAATTAGCCTGTGTTATGCTTTTATCACAACACAAAATGGACTTACAACAAGAATGATTTGGCCGGGCGCGGTGGCTCACGCCTGTAATCCCAGCACTTTGGGAGGCCGAGGCGGGTGGATCACGAGGTCAAGAGATGGAGACCATCCTGGCCAACATGGTGAAATCCTGTCTCTACTAAAAATACAAAAAAAAAAAAAATTAGCTGGGCGTGGTGGCACACGCCTGTAGTCCCAGCTACTTGGGAGGCTGAGGCAGGAGAATTGCTTGAACTTGGGGGGCGGAGGTTGCAGTGAGCCGAGGTCACGCCACTGCACTCTAGCCTGGTGCCTGGTGTCAGAGTGAGACTCTGTCTCAAAAAAAAAAAAAAAAACAAGAATGATTTTGAATGAAGAGCCACAGGAAAGAACACGAAGAATTAGAAGCCTCAGGAAATATATTTTGTTTATAATTTGAAGTAAACCCTTTGTTGCAAATGAGTTTGCATACATTTTGGCCATTTCCTATGCCTGTGGAAGGGTAGGTATGAGATGCACAGTTTGGAAGTATTACTAATTTCAACCTCTCTAGTTCTTTGAACACACACACACACACACACACACACCACAAACACACACATCTAGTGGAAACAATAGGTTCATTGATTTATTCTTTAATGTAGTGGCTTTGAGTAGACTAAATATGAATTATCTATTGTATGTTCCATGACAATATATGTTGTAATAAAATGCATTTGACCACAACAGACTTTATTATAAGTATGGGTAGAGCTAAGATATTTACTATCTGTGAGTAGCTTTGAAAGCAGACATTTCTACTAACTCAGAAAAGCCTTAGATCACATATTTCACTATCAAGAAATATGCAGAATCAGAACACATCTATTACAAAACCACAGAATAATTTTAAAAATAAAACATTATAGGATTAAAGAAATTGTAAGAAGTTACTAAAGTAGATATAGAGAGTATTGAACACTTCATGTTATCTACTTATATCCTCAAACATTAGTAAAAGATAAAACAAGATCACTTTAGAAGTGACTTAAAATTGATTTGTTTCTATAGGAGTTTAAAATTTGATAGTGTTGAGTAAAGACTTTACTCTGGTAAACATTAGAGCAAATTATTTTGATAAATATATTGATACATCAAAAGCATTTTTAAACTTTCATGATTTTAATATTGTATAAACATGACTTTTTGTAGGGATATTTGCTTCTTGATATAATGTTTTTTTTCACCATTCATCATGAAGATTTTATGTAACCAAAATTATGCAGTGGTAAAATTGCTTTCTTCATAGTAATAGTAATATTATAAGCTCTTATTGAAGACATATAAACACAAAATAATATCCTCTCTAAGACAAAAAAAATAGCTTCTTTCTTGACTATTAGAATTAGATTTAGGTTAGTGAAGTATAATCTAAATGAAAGAAAAAACAAATTATTGCATTCTAAGATTATGCCATAAACCTAAAGGTTTGCTCTTAGTGGATTTTATCACCATGCTTAATGTTTATCTTATAATATTAAGCAATATCAATTATTGTCTCTGAATATACATTTCTGAACACCGAATCATCCTCCAAGCATCTTCTTCTCTATGTCTCTCTAGTCTATGTAGAGCTAAAAGAGTAATATATATTTATCTTTCTCCATATCTAAACTTATTCAATTCCTGTCTCTGCTTCCACCATTCTATTGAATCTTATTTTGCCAAGAGTAAAATAACCTTAATCTACTTTTAAATAAAATTCTTACTGGATGTTCATACTACTATAATACAGTTGACTCTTCAATCCTTGAAATTTTAACCCATGAAACCTGTCTTCATCTTTCATGAAAATATTGGACTTTCTCTTATCCTATGACCATATGTTTTCATACTGCTTCATGGATGCCTCTTCGCCTGAGCTCCCATGAAATGGTGGTGTTCTTTAGAGTTTAATCCTTGACCCATCTATCTTCATACTCTGTAATCCCCTTGGAAGATCTTATCCATTCATAAAGTCATAATCACTAGCAATTATATATACTGATTATGCCCAAGCCTTTATCTCTTCTAGTGTTTATTTTCATGGAGACATTTCAAACATAATGTTATATATAATATTTAAATGAAAATATTTTAAAATTAGTTCCTAATCAAATACAAAGTTCTACAACTCTATGTCTACAGCTTTCAAATTAAAAAAAAAAAAACTTACAATTTCCACTCTCATGCTTTACAAAGTTTTTTTTTTACTAAATATAAAATCTTTCATAGCATGCAGAAAATTAAATGAATTATAAGAATAAAATATGGAACCTGAAAACCCTCTCTGATCAGAATAGGTTTGGTTTTTGTTTTGTTTTGACAAATTCCAAAGTATATGGTTCTGAGAAATGTGTTTCCAAACAATTTTCTAGCATTATTTAAAGATTACTAGTCCCACTTCTGGTATTGTGCACTGTGTCTGAATTTATACACCGACTGCATACAGTGTTTAGGATAAAAAAGTGAAATGATAACTAAAACTTATCACAGAAATATTCCAGAGAACAATTACCAAAAAGACTATGGATAAA
This sequence comes from Cacajao melanocephalus, assembly GCA_963573385.1. Lineage (NCBI taxonomy): Eukaryota > Metazoa > Chordata > Mammalia > Primates > Pitheciidae > Cacajao > Cacajao melanocephalus. Next base: position 14,485 of record CAUYLG010019275.1, on the reverse strand, counting down.
AAAATAACATCAGTTGGATATAAATATTGATTACTTGGATATAAATAAATCAGTTGGATATAAAAATTGAATGAAAATAAAAATTTTGTGTGGAGATAAACTTTACTAAGAATGCTCATAGTTTAAATTTTTTATATTTATGTACTATGAAAGTTTTTTTAAAAGTCACTGACAAGTTTCACCCAAATTTGAATTAAAAGGTTTGGAATATAAAGAAGAGACGAACCATGAAGTGAGTAAATTCAGTAAGAACTTTGAACAAGTAAAGATGTACAAGATTTTAAGACTGACAGCTTGGGTTCCAGAGTGAAATGGCTTCCTTCTGTATGTACAGGTTACATGGCAGGTTACTCAGCCACTGTGAACTGCATTTCTCTCATCTATGAGATGCAGGCCCTCGTGGTGCACACTACAAAGGGTTGTTGGAAACATTCAATGAAATGCTACAGTGTTTGACATTTAGTCACCATTCAGCAAATGTCATCTATAACTAAGTGTAACTGCTATAGCTGCTGCTATACTTGTTACAGGTGGGAGGTTGACCTGGTGCCTCCATCCACATAATTTTGATCCCTGAGACAAGAATTTATGGGTTTAGAGACAGTAGAATTTAGGGGTTAGAGCCTGGGCTTTGTGTCAGGCTACTTGGGCTCAAATTGTGGCTCTGAAACTTTCTAAAAGCATTGTCTTAATTAAGTTATGTGACCTCTTTCTTTATCTGTAAAATGAAGATAAAAATAATAACTGACTAAATGGGTTGTGAAATTTAAATAGCACATTTTATATAAACTGCTCAATACTTTATGAGACATAATCATTGCTCAATAAATAAATATCAATCAGTACCTAATATTCTACTATTCTTTCCTTCAGTATGTTATAAAAAATAGTAATATAGTTCTCTATTAAAACTGTCCAAATAAAAGCTTATTACTTATGCTTCACATCATCAGTCACATAACTGTTCTGATGAACCCCGCACTGAACTCTTTTTTTCATTTCAATCAACCCGTAAGAATAAACTAAACACTTTATGGGTAGACTTAAAAAAAAAAAAAAAAGAAGAAGAAGAAAGTGGCTGCAACTTAGATTTATAAGAATTAAGTAAGTGAGGAAAGAGAAAGAGAAACAACAGCAGGCTGGAGACTAGAGAAAGTGAGAGAAAATGTGGGATGTAAGCTGGCATTTCTTATCACTTGCTCCTAGCAGCTAGCTGCTGGAGAGGAGTAAGAAAAATAGGGCAGCCAGCAAACACCCAGGGCATAAGTTCTCCTTCTGAGACCCACCCCCATCACCAATGACACTGTGCTGCTGGTGTCTAGTGCCACATTCCAGCACAGATTATGCTGACGTAGTTCTGCACACACATCCCTTCAACATACAAATGTGTTGTAGCACTTCCCAGTCTAAACTTGTCTTTTCTTGGTCCATTTTCTTTCCTCAGTTACTGTAAATTTTTCTATTGCCATTGACTGCCAAATATTTAATGTTGTCTTCACTAGTTTCTTCACTGTATTACCCAGTACACTCTGACCTAGCTTCAAATTCCATCCCTCCAGTAAAATCAGCCTTGTCTATATCACCAATTTTAATCCATTTCATTAAATGTCAGTAGCAATTCCTGAAGTTGTCCACACTCTATTTTTCAAAACAGTGGGGCTGATGATCACAGTAAGGATTCTGGGTTGTATTTAAAATGTTCAGAAAGCCACTGAAAGGTTTGTGGCAGGGGAAGGCTCCAATGACACTAGGCTCTCTGGGCTTGATTCCTACTTCTCTGGTTCCTCCTTGTCAAATGAAAGTCTAAATTCCAGTTGTTATACACTAAATGCTGTGTGCCCTAAAAAATTCATATTTTGAAGTTCTAAATCCCAATGTGATCATATTAGGAGGTAGAGTCTTTGGGAAGTAATTAGGTTAAGTTGTGGTTATGAGGGTGAAGCCCCTATTATTGAACTAGTGCCCATATAGCATAAGAAAGGGGCACAGGAGCTTCTTCCCTCCCCTATGTGAGGACGCAGCAAGAAGGCAGCTATCTGCAAGCCAGAAAGAGAGCTTTAACCAGGAACGAAATCTGCTAACCTTTAATCTTGGACTTCCCAGCCTCTAGAATTATGCTAACCTACTTTGTATTAGCCAGACAGACTCCATCTTGCTGAGAGTCAGACAGACTCCATCTTAACTTCTGCCTCACCCCTTCTGCCATTTCTCCTTTGAGTGCATGTCCGGGTCATGTTCCTGTGTTGGATCATTCTGTACTTAGAACTACAAAAACATATAGCCATTGTAACCATATACTACTTGGCAAGCCCACTTGTTATTGTGAATATCCCCCTTGATTGATTGTATGACAAGTACTGAATACCCTCTTTGGTAACCAGCAATCATAGGAACCACTTGTGTATACCCTCCTTAGTAATCAACAATCATGGGAACCTCCTGCCTCCTGGTTACCAGCCTCCCTATCTAACTTGCTTGTTCTGCTTCTGTAAATTCTGCTTCAGCTAGGCTCCCCACCCCCTTTCTTAAGCAAGGTATAAAAAGGAATCAGGCCCCTTCCTCAGAGCCAAGAGATTTTCAGCGTGAGCTGACACTCAAGAGGCCCGCAATAAAGGACTCTCAGTTGGAACTTAAGAGTGTGGCGCTTTCCTTCTAATTTACTCGGGTATAACAAATTATGAGAAATAGATGTTTGTTGTTTAAGCCACCTGGTCTGTGGTATTTTGTTGCAGCAGCACGAGTAGACTAAGACACTGGTGTTCCCCAGTGTTTAGTCACAGACCTCTTCTCTTCTTTATACGTCTTCTTGAGGGATTTTTATTCAGTTTCATAACCTTAAAGGCTATTTACTGTCAATGAATTTCATATTTGTACTTTTACGAATTATCCTCTGCGCTCCAGATTTTTATAACAATCTGTTTATCAGACATTTTATTAGGCATCTCACAGACACTTCATACTAAATGAGTTTAAAAATTATCTTTTTTTACAGCCCCCGATTCTTTCTCTTTCTTAGAGTTCCCTATCTGAAAAAATCATTACAACAAAACCAGAAAAACTGCTAGCAATCCTTGATTTTTTTTTACTCTTCCTCAATCCCCAATTCCTATCCCTCAAATAGTCCTTCCAACATCAATCCAATGTATAGCATCTTCTTTTTGTCACCACTGCTGCTTATCTGTCCCAACCCACTAACTTGTATCACAGAAACTAAAATATGGCCCTCATTATTATTACGTTTGCCCTCTTGCCCTCCTTCTCCACTTTCGTCTGCAGACTTCTCTGCTAGTATGATCATGCCCTTCATTACTCAATAGTTTTTTGAAATAATCCCAATTTCCTTATTGTGGCCTAAAAATCCTAATATAATCCCATGCCTAGGCTACACCTCACTTCCACCTTCGTTTCATGGCCCTCACTAGCTCACTGAGTCCCTAGATGTGCTCAGCATCTTTCTAATGCCACAGTGTACCAAGCTGTGTCTTACACATGATACTCCTTCTCCCTGGAATGTTCTTTCTTCTGCTCTTCGTAGGGCAATAGTTTATTAATCCTTCAAACCTCAGCTTAAATGTTGCCTACTCACAGAGTCCTTCTTCACTTCAAGTAACTTGATTCACCTTATTATTCTATTCCTCAACCATTTGTTCCTTCATTGAATTAAGATAAAATTATTTTATACCTATGTGTTGCTTATCTGTTTGTTGTTTTGATTTCTCCTAACACTAGGAAAACACAGGCATAGGGTCTTGTTTCTTCTATTCACTACGGGATGTTTAGTTCTAGTACATTTCCTGGACTCAATATGTGAAATGAATAAACTTAAGAATGAAAAAGACATTCAACATATACTTGAGTAGGGTGTGTTAATTATAAAATTAAAAAGATTAACTGTTGTTGTGTAGTAAAGTTTCAATATTAAACAACTGTCATGCAAAAATATTATAGGTTAATTAACAAGTATTTATTGAAGCCATTACCTATTCTGTACCCAAAATACTGCTTGGTATTATGAAGAAGGTTGAGTAAAAAATAAAATGGTCATTGATTTTAAAGGTTGTAATATTTTAGAGGAGCTAAAGTATAAACACACAAAACAATACGAAAAGGATATGAAGACTGGCCTGACCAACAGAATGAAACCCCATCTCTACCAAAAATAAAAAAATTAGCTACCCACTCCGGAGGTTGAGGCAGGAGAATCACTTGAACCCAGGAGGGGGAGGTTGCAGTGAGCCAAGATTGAACCACTGCACTCCAGCCTGGGAAACAAGAGTGAAACTCCGTCTCAAAAAAAAAAAAAAAAAAGAAATATAAAATGACCTCATGTTGAGAAAAATACCTGTGAAATATGTAATAAAACTTAATGACAGCATATGAGACTTGTCTTTTATGGGAGTGACCTTAAACACCCAAGCTCTCCAGAAAGTGAGCATCAGTGTGATCAGATAAAATAAAATCAAAGTGCAGACCTCCCTAAAATAGGAAAATCAAATTACCCATATACGTGCACATACAAGGTTCATTTGCCTTGAGAAGTTTGAATAGCCACAATTCTGAATTTTTGTATAAATTATCTTTAAAAAGTCAAGAGATATTACTTAGGGATACCAACTTAAATGTAATATATAAATATTTATTAAGAACCTATCCTATGCCCAGCCTCTACCTGGTGTATTGTTACAAAAATGAAAGATACAGGACCTACTCACAGAGTGTTCACGGTCCAGTGGGAGGGAGAAAGAAGGAAGATAATCCTATGAACCCCAAATCAATATACAGTGCAACCAGTGTTATGTAAAGGATATAAAAACAATGCTGTGAAGTCTCCACTATTGAGGAGTCACCTAATTTTGCCTGGTGAAGTCTGAGATGAATTGACAGAGGATATCCCGTTTGAGCTAGGCATCAAAATAAGCAGAGTTTTGGCTGATGATAGAAAGTAATCAGCACATTGCAGATAGAACGGTTTGTTTTTCCCCTCAGGCCTATGACTTTTCAAAGTCATAGAAAGAAAATGGTATATTTGCAGAATATGGAATGGAATCAGTTCAGGTCGGGGGTAGAAATATCTCAGTGAATTAATACAATAGATTATTGGGGCATAAAATATTTTGTCTACACAGATCCAAAGATGCCTACAGAAAGGTAAAAATGCAAAAACTCAAACCAAACAAGATGACTCAGTTGATTATTTTGACATGATGCAAAACTGTCTCATTAGCCAATTGAATTTTCCACTGCATTAATCATTTTTGCTGAAAAATATGTTCTTTTTTGTAGAAACTATAGGAACTCGTTTGAGTCATAAATTAAGGCATGTTCTAAAGTTTCAGTATCCAATTCAGCAGCTGCTAGTTACAGATGGATATTTAGCACTTGAAATGTGGCTATTTGCCACGTGTTGAAATGATATTTTGGATATATCCATGTAAACAAAAATATACTATTAAAATTAATCTTGCCGATTTATTTTTCTTATTTCAAAACGTGACTTCTCAAAAATTTGAAACTGCATGTGTAGCTCACATGGTATTTCTATTGAACAATGCTGCTCTAAAAAGTTTATGAAACAAGTTAATACTATTTTTCAGGAATAGGACAGCACCAACTTAGAAGATTAGACATCGTCCAACACTGAGTTCACAAAATTCTTTCTGAAATAATATATAATGTAAGTAAAGAAGCATAAAAGTTGGACATTATGTACCATATAAATATTGTCTTATCCATGTGGGAAAGCACTGAGCACTTTTAAAAATGTGGTTTCATCTAGGGAGGCCAACTTCACATTTTCAATTACATTTGAAATGCATTTACAGTATTGTGCTACTCTAGTGGAGAACCTCATAACTATTTTTATTTTTATGAAGCTATTTATTGTGTTACTTTTATTACTTCCACAACCTTAACAATTATCATACAAAAATGCTTATATTTTTTATTTATGTATAATACTTTCCATTTGAATTTATTGATTTCTAATATAACTCTTGTTTAAGCTAAAAGTAAAGACAAAAATCTAAATAAACATCAAGTGGAAATATATGGTAATAATATACATTGTGTATTATTTTTATGTTTTTAATTTTAAGAAAAAATTTTAAAACAGAGGATGGGATATAATTTAAAACCAAGTTGAAAATGGCTTCAGATACTCAACATCTATTTGTAAACCAAACTAAAGACTTTGAGACCCGTCCACCAACTGTAAAATTTTAAAGAGTGTGATTCGAATTTACTTGTAAGTTAGTGAACCTCATGTAAAAAGTTTTCTTAAGTTATTTTGAAAAAAATTATTACTTGTGAAAGAATTATAAGTGAGATTTATGTAGCTGAGTTAACATGAAGGCATAGTGACATGCAATAGCATTAAAATAATTGGATAGTTACACTACTTCTGTGAAGTGTCTTAAAACTGATTGTTACTATCCACTGTGTTTAGGGAATCTCTGTTAATATAAGAGACTCAGTTTACAGCCTTCTTCAAATGATTAGGAATAACACAGCTGTTAAAATGCATTAGATTACACTGTAATAGTATTCTTTACCCAATAACAAGTCAGACCACAATAACTAATAAACATAATCAATAGGCCCTTAATGGAAGATTTCTGCTAATTTTGAAAGCTTTACAATTAGCTGTGGTTCAATGAACCTGAATCCCTGTTAAATTAAACTGTTAGGGAAGACAAAAGAGTGTGTTTCAGGCAGGCAATGCTAAAGGCTCTATCTGAATTTTCTCAAGGCAAGGTAATTTTCAAGATAAAATTGTTTCTCCTTTTTTGTTACTATAAAGTGAAGTTCTGCTTCACTTATAAATTGTACTATGATGTGGGGGGGAAATAGGGGAGGGACAACAGTGGGTGGGGAGTTGGGGAGGGATAACATGGGGAGAAATGCCAGATATAGGTGACGGGGAGGAAGGCAGCAAACCACATTGCCATGTGTGTACCTATGCAACAATCTTACACGTTCTTCACACGTACCCCACAACCTAAAATGCAATTTTAAAAAACCCTCTTTTATTCTTTCATTTTTTATACTAATGACCTACCAGATCCATGGAACTGCCAACTTTTCATACCTTCTCTCTCTTCCCTCTTACTGTTCAGGTTTCTCACATAGGGCTTCTTTCTGCCCAGCTCTGCAAGCCTATTCCAGCCTTAGAATTCTTACTTTTGCTGTTCCCTCTTCCTAGAAGGCTCTATTCCTTGCTCCTCTCATAAATGGTTCCTTTTCATTTAAGTCTCAGTTCAAAGACATCAATCCAAAGTTCTCTTTTAAAGTGCTCACCACTTCCCTTAATGTAGGAAAGGAATTATTCCTTTATTTTTATCAGATCCATCATCAAACTTTGTTAATTTTTTGCTTGTTAATTGTTGGACTTTCCACTATGGAAACTATACTCCATGAGAGCAAAAATCTTTGTTCAGCTAATTACTGCCATAAACAAACTACCATTAATAAATTGTTGGTACACACACACACACACACACACACACACACAAACACATATGCATGCATACCACACATACACACACACAAATAAACTCACAAATAAATATATTTGTAAATACATAACACACGTTTTCTCAGGATAAATCCCTGTAAATTAAATTGCTAAATAAATAAGAATATACATATTTTAAATTCTGGCTCATATTGTCATACTGTCTTCCCAAAATATTTTACCAGCTTCTTCTTAAATAAACATTATATAAAAGTGACTATTTCTCCATAATCTTGCCCATATTGAAATTATCAATATTGCCAATTCAATAGGGAATAATATATAATTTCATTTTAATAAATGATTTATGGCCTTTGCCTAGTCTTCTATTGGAAAGTTTATTTTTTGTTGATTTCTAAGATCTAGTCACATATTAAGACTTTAATATACATAGAAAAATTAGTCTCAGTTACAAATATTTTTCCAATTTTTATATATTTTTGGGCATATACCTTTAGTTGCTTTATAGTAAAAGCTGTTTTCCCTTCAGGATTTTTGAGTTTAGTACCAACTTTAAAAATGGGCACTTTCCACCTAAGACTATGAAAATTGGACATTCTCTCTCTCACACACACATACACACACACAATATACATATAATACTATCAGACATATACATGCTATATATTATATTTATATATTTCCAAGAAATGTTGTAATTTTTTTAGATTTATATATTTAATTAAGATGTTTTAAATTTTGCTTAATCAACAGGTAATAATTACAATGACATGTAAATGATGTACAGTATAATACATGCGGGTATAAATATAGTTTGAGTATTTGTTATCCGAAATGTTTAAAGTCAGAAGTGTTTGAGATTGCGTATTTCTTAGGATTTTGGAATATTTGCATATATATAATAAGATATGTGTGGCTAGCATCCAAGTCTAAACACAAAATTAATTTATGTTTCATATACCTCTTATACACATAGACCTGAGATAATTTCATATAATATTTTTAATAATTTTATGCATGAAACAAAGTTTTGACTGTGTTTTGACTGCAACCTGTCACATGAGGTCAGGTATGGATTTTTTCACTTGTGGCATCGTGTTAGCACTCAAAAAGTTTTGGGTGGTAGAGAATTTGGGATTTCAGAATTGTGAATTAGTGATGCTCAACCTGTATGTGTATCCACTTGAATTTTCTTTAAATACTACTAAGGTTTTGCTACTTAGAAGTGAAATCTTTGGCCAACCACAGTACTTCACACCTGAAATCCCAGCTCTTTTGGAGGCCTAGATGGGAGAAGCACTTGAGCCCAGGAGTTCAAGACCAGCTTGGCAACATAAAGAGACCTCTTCATGACTAAAAATCAAAAAACATTAGCTGGGTGTGGTGGTGCTCATCTCAGTACTTAGGAGGCTGAGGTGGGGGGATTGCTTGCACCTGGAAGTTCGAGGTTACAATAAGCCATGATTGCACCATTGCACTCTACCCTGGACAATAGAGCAAGATTCTGTCTCAAATATTCAATCAACATATAATTAATTGCTATGGGAGCTATGGATAGAAAGTATTACCTCTCTCTACTGGCTTTGATTATAAACACACTCATACACATAGAAACACGCATATCTACCCTTTAACCCACAGAAATGAAATGCCAAGTTTTTCATGCATTGTAAATCCTCATATAAACTAAATTATATGAAGTAAATATAGAATACTATCTATCTATACCTATCTAGACCTATCTATATATGTAGTCATTTCTAGATTCTCCATTATCTTCTACTGTTATTACAATTTATTCCAGTATAATTATTGCACTGTAGTAATAACACTTTTATACCTGGTGGTGGGCAATTTCACCCTTACCACTCAGAATTGTCGCATTTCCATAGTTTTTGTTTGAATGAATACAAAATTGATTTTCTACTTAATACTTGCCTATTAGTGCTCAACGTCAGTTCGATGCCATTAAAAGGCACACAAGTGTATCTTTCCATCTCTGTGGTGAAGGCTCTTTTTTGGGATGGGATATACTTATTTTTTTTTTATTAGGAGGAATGTTTTTAGAAGTCCCTCAGCAAACCAATATGGTACCTTATCAATGTCCCAGTGAAAAGTTCCAAATCAAACTAAGGAAAACCCTACTATAAGTGCTCAAATAATCATTTCTTATACTTCTCATACAATGAAAAACAAATAAAATTCTTCAAAATTTTTCAGTTGCATGAGAACATTATAATTCAACATCTTGCAAAAGGAAAGGAGACTGTATTAGAATATTTTACAAAACTCATTCTCATACATTTTATACTATTGATATATTTTTTAAACTTTTATTATTTTAAAGAATTAACATCAACAATTTATACCAATATGTTCTTTGTAAAACAACTTAGCACCACTGTTTTAAAAAGGCATTAATTCAATAACTACTATGCAGTTGGAAAGGAAAAGCAAAATCTGAGTTTCACATAACATTGGTCTCATTTTCATCCTTATGTTAAACAAAAGCCTACAAACAATATCAGAGAAATAATTTGATAAATTTGGATGTTGAGACTTATATGAATATGCCATTTTAAGAATTTAAGACAAAGTACTTAATATTTTCTGTTGACGTTTTAAAGAGAACCTCACAAATAGTATTGTTTCTATATTGGAGGAAAATGCTAAAATCCCTTAATTGCAAATGTGACATTCCCAGCTGACATTAATTCTGGTTTATAAAGAGACACATTAAAAGCACAGTTGCCTAAACTCCTAAATATAAACTTAGAGTAAGAGTTTAGGAATAAGTATCAGTTATAGAGACTATGTGTATAGGTTGCATTTTAGAATTGCTTGGTGTTTTTAGGCATGACTAATCAACAGCCCACTCTCAAATATATTCTGAAGGTAGATAGATTGAAACATCGTGATTTAACAGGTTGCTTACTGGGTGAGTCAGCCCCTTCACTCTGACTCTAACAATAACATAAAGGGACTTTTCTTAAGTGGGACGTCACTTTTTTTTTTTTTTGACATCAACCATAAAAAAAGACTGTTAAGCTTTCAATTGTTCTGTCTGTAACTTGGATCATGGAACTGCCACCCTGTCAGTGTTCAAGATCTCCTTAAATGTTTTGATATTTTCAACCACATCTCCAAGAGAAGTGATGGTGTGACTAGAGTCTCACTAAGTAACAAAAGTTTGCTTTATAAGTTAACTGTTCTAAAGGCAAGGGCTGGAGACTACATCTCAAAGTCTAAAATGTTATCATTATTATTTTTTTCATTTTCTTTCTCTTCTTTGCTCATAATACAATTAAATATCATGCTAAATTTTTACCAGTGTGAGATATAGCCATGATTAGTATTTTTGAAATGATTTTGAAGATTTCCTTTAATACTTTTGCATAAAATTATTAGAAAATATCATAAATAATACAACTTTTTTTGAGGGCTGATTGAATGCTAAGATCTTTAAGTGCATTAATTTAATTACGCTTCAAAGCAAACTTATGAGGCTTGTACTATTTGCATTCTTCTTTGACAGATGAGAAAATTGACACATCAAAAAATCAGGAGAATTGCTCATGGCCACCCAGCCAAGAGTAACAGAGTTGGGACTCAAAACGAGGCAGACTGCTTCTACTGTCCACTGTAGAAGAGGATGATCTCTAGTTAGATACAAAGTGCTTAATAATTTCTATTGATAGATTCTCAAAGAGAATCTTGCAAATAATGTTGTTTCTGCATAGGAAAAAAAATGCTATACTACCTTTCATATAACTAATACTCTTCTACAGCTTCCATAGTCTGAAATTATTGCAGGGTCATAATGAAAATAAAAAAGACACCATTTCCTTTACTCACCAATGCCAATTTCTTCAGGTATACAGCAACCCCAATTCAATCACTCCTAGTTCTGGAAGTCCCAATGTGCTAGTGGTGTCTCATAGGCTTGGATACTATAGCATATTTTTCAGGTCACTGCCATGAAGTTCCTTGCTGTCTAATTTTACTCTTGGGTTAACCTGGTTCATTAACTTATCAAAAATATTGATTGTGTCTGTAACTATTTCCACCAGCAAGAAAATGGCAGAGAACAAAACAAAATCCTTGTTCTTATAAAGCTTATATTCTAGAGAAATGTGAAGAGTGACAATTTGCCTGTTAGTAATAAATGCTGTTAATAAAAAAGTCGAAGATAGAGGATTTCATCTTATGCAGAATGGTAAGGGTAGGCCTCAATAATAAGATGACATTTTGAACAAAGACCTTAAGGTAATGAAGAAACGATCTAGGAAGATCGCTGGAAGAAGACTACTTTAGGAAGAGTTCTGAGGACCATCCAGGGAACCAGTGTAATTGGAGGAAAGAAAACAAACTGGTGAGTAGCATGTGGTCACAGAGAGAGAGGTGGTCAGACCAAATGGTAAATATGTACAGAAGCATAAATATGTCCATATATATATGTATAAATAAGTATATACATTCATACACACTTTCATGCATTCAATTTCATGCATTCAATTCTATGTATTGAAGAACCCAGATGATTAAGTACTGGCTGATATATTTTGTGAGAAAAAGAAAATTAAATCTAGGATGACTTCGAACTTTTGTTCTAAGCAACTGAAAGAACGGAATCTATTACAAACATATGAAAGGCAACTGAGTGAGCTATTTCTTAGGAAGTGAATGAGAATTGGGCATTCAAGTTATAAATATTTTAAGCTTGATATTCCTACTCAGTGTCAAAGGAAGATATTGAACAACCAGTTGCAAGATGTGAGTCCTGCTTGAGGAAGAATAAAACATCTAGAGTTGCCAAATTGTGAATTATATTGAATGCCCTGGAAAGGATGAGAGCAAACCCACAGAGTGATTGTAGAATGAGAAGGCAGAAGATCAGCCTTGGGTTATGTTGATATTTTGAGCCTGGGAAGATAAGAAAGAGATTATCTTGTTTGAAACAAAAATAAGATTAGAATAAGATAGACTCTGAAGGAATAGAGGGTATGAATATCCTCTAGAGAATACCCTATAATATGTTTGGCAAAAATACTTTTCATAAAACATAACTGGTTGATTTCATGGAGATATTGTACTTTAATGACAAGTGTGGCAAGATCCTTTGACTTTAGCAATGAACCAAAATGGATATAAGGGATATTCTTGTATGTAAATAAAAGCTCTATGTATGAGGACACATATGTTAATGCTTGATATGGAATTGTGCCAAGAGCACATGTTAACACTTAACATTTTGAGGAAGTAGTAATAGAGGATTTGATATATACTTATCTGTAAATAGCCAATGGATGTTAATTAAGTGGTAAGTTTGTTCTAATTTCCCTGAGCCATTCTTCTTCATATTAAACTGGCAGATGAGAAGAGTCAAATTGTTAAAGAAAGATGTACTCTTTGTTCCTAATCTCACAAAATGGCACAAGAACCCTGGAGTATTTATTCAAATTTCTCAATATACAGAGCAGGAAATAGAAATAACACAATTTATACATAGGGTTCTAGTCCTGAGAACACTCTTTGTACATTTGATAAGACTGTGAACTGCTAATCTTCATTCACTTCTTTTCCCATTTATTAATCTTAAGAGAATTTAATTATATTAATAATTACATGTTAATACTTATATATCAATAGCTAAATTGGTATGTGTTTTTAAATTTTTGCTTGTGCTCTATGGTTTGTATACAGAACATTTAATTATTTTTTAAGTAGGAGATTACAAATAAAATTACATTTTCTCAGATGATACCAGGTTAAACCTCAGGTGAAGAAAAGCTACTGGATATGGGTAGGTTAGGATGTGGTCTAGCTTTATGTGCTTTTTCTCAGCTTTTTTCCCCCAATAAGATTAAGGTGAGGTCCATAACAATAATCAGAGGAACACATTTACTCTCTGTTTCCATGAATATAAACTTTAATGCTTGGGTGAATAATGAGAAATATATTTGTAATTTTAGAATGCTTTGCAAACTTGATGTATAAAACTTAGGCAAGGAAATCTATATCACATAAAGCAATTGTATGATTACTGATAAAAGTATATTCACATGAAATTTAGAAAAGCTAATGGCATATACTCTCTTGATTTCATTTTATCTTGACTGTTTTACTATTAAAAATTAAATAATATTTAGACTATTATTATCAACACAATTATAGTTTCTTACATATGACTGACCTTAATATATGATCAAAATTTAAAAATTTTAAATCATGCTTCAACTAAAAACTTTAGTTAAAACTGGAATAAATTTCTTTACTAAATTTTATTTAACAACTATTTAATAATTTATTGAGTAAATTAATAACATGTAATATTGATACAGTTTCAGAAATAGTTTTAATATTAAAATAGGTAAGGCCATAACTAGTAATAATGGCTAATTATTCATTTATTACCATTTTCTATTTATCCATATATGATATAGAATAAAAATTTTTATAAATATTAAATTATAATCTAAATATTTTATGTAAAATAAAGTTTGTTCTACAATGTAAACCAAAGCTATAAAATTAATTTTACTGATTGTATCCACTGTATTGACTTATTTTCTATGTGAACAAAGAGTTGGATCAGCAAAACATTTGGAAGAGTTGTAGTTTGTATTGCCAAAGAAGAGCATAGAGCTAATTAGCCTATATAGGAAATAAGCTCATGCTTTTCAACTCATTAGAACTATAGTCTAAATACTAACTGAGACAGTAAAATTGCAATACAGTCATAAAATTGTCATGACATTCATTTAAATATCAAGTATAATCCATGGTGATTGAGATTCTATTTCTCACCTAAAAGTTCTTCAACTAAATAGTAAAATACACACAACACACACATACACACACACACCATATGCCTCCACACATATCACGCACCACACCCAAAGCACATTGCCCACATGCACACATATATATGCACACACACCCAACAAACACACACACCACACACCCCACAAACACACATGCACCACACCTCCACGTATACCACATACACAC